>WEDG01007643.1:0-88595 GCA_017591395.1 Schistocephalus solidus | reverse complement strand
ACGTAAGATGAAACTGCCAGAAGTGATTATATGAAAATTGCGTATTGAAGCGAATGGAGAGACCATATCATGTTTGTTTTCTCATAGAGAATATCCAAGCCTGTGCCGCAGTAATTTTCAGTGGATGGAATAATCTTCATAAGATAACATACGTAAGATGAAAAACTCGCATAAAAATCGATTGGATAGAATTTTGGCCGTTAGTGAGGTTCTTTTTTTCAAGGTGAGCATAAACTTATACTACACCAAAATAATACGTGCATCAGGTAACAAGTTCTACTGGAAGGTTTACTGCAGAGAGGGTAACTTGCTTTACCCATTGAATGCAATATTCATGCGGATCCTTCCTAATGTGGCCTGCATGACGCTCTCAGTATCATAAACTCTGAAATTGTTTTATTTTGGTGTTAAAATATTAGATGGATTTATATGCACGAACTAGGCCTCAATCTCCATATTCACTGCATACAAACTTACGTCGAGTTGCCTAGACTCGTAAAGGCAGCTAGGTTTCTTTAGGAATTTGTAGCTCCTTAACACCCTACCCTCTCTAAAATTTGGTTTTTCCGCGGCCTACTTGCCTCCATTGTACCTCTGCATATCATTCCCACTCTGAAAGAAACCCCTATTTGACTGTTTCTGCGTTGCACACCTGCTTTTTGTATATTTCCCTTTTTCTCATTAGATGACCGTACGATTATGCTGATTTCATCCTGTGACGTAAAATAACGATTTCACGCGAAGCAGAAGTATATATTTAATAAAACTGATGCTGATAAGCATTTCGAGTACCTTTTTAAAAATTTCGCAGTAAAGCGTTGACTTCAAACCTAACGTTAACCAAAACATACACGAAATGCCTACAATTATGACGTATTCCTTTATTTTTTTGCGGGTAATTAACGACTGAAAAATAATCATTGGTATCTGTGGGTAGTATGCGTCTGTAGGTAGATCTCGGCTGATCATAAGAGCACTTAAGAAGCTGCCTTAATTTGCTAAATTTCCAATCTGTGTAACTTAAGTATCATCTTCTGAATATTGACAATGTGACCATCGTGAACAATGACGTCCACCATGTGCATAATGGACTATGATTGCGAGTTGTACGCAGAAGTAGTTTATATAAATAGCGGACTTGTGAATAGTCTTCCGCGCTCTTAACACCCTTGCGATCGTAAGCCAGAGAAAGGACGATCAGATTTAGCTTCGAGGGGAAGAAGTGATTAGGCCAAGCAGCCTGTTTAAAAAAAGCGCACACCAATCGGCTTGCACCAGAGGGACTAAGTTTTCGCTCAAACGAAAAAATGGTTCAGATATCGTCTTAGTGGGCTTACAATATGGACAATGTGAAAAAGGCCCCATTAAAGTCTAACTCTCAACCCTCCAACCTTTTATACCATATACTTGACCTCGAGTACCGATTTACATGGCATACCGAATTCTTCGATAATTATCTTGTACGCATTGTTTGCGGTCACAATGCTGGTAGGTTTCGCTTGGAAATGGTCGCTACTTAATGAACATCCAAAATACAGCTCTAATCCCATGTACTTCATTATATGCGTGCGCGGACTAAGACTGGCAACACAACACAGAACGAAGGGACAAGAAAACAATGGTAGGTTGAATCATTGAGAAATTTGTCGACTTCCACGTTACACAGGATTCCATACGCGAATTCAAAGGCTTTACACGCTGACGCATTTCTCTCCCACTTCGTACAGTATGTCTTGAAAGAGCACTTACAATTTCAAAGCATATTGTTTCATAGTAACCACTCAGTCATTTTCAGTAACCTGTCCAAAGATCACGAGAAGGTTTTGTTCACACCAGGCAAAGTTGAGTAAAATCCGAAATTGACCTGGTTGGTTTCATTCGAGACGTTTTTTGTACAATTATTTGTACCGATTTTCGGTGAACTCCGTCTCAGAAGGACAGTAAATAGTAGGCTGTGCCATCATCGTAAGTGTAAGATTGATAAGCTTCTAAGTTATAAGCCTTATCTGTATTGCTCCATAGCTTTTTATCATTATCGATTTCTCACGCATTTAAAGAGAAGCAGGCCGATGGCATATGATGACGAACATTAACTCTCCTCAAAGGAAGAACTTCAGTTGATGCTTATCAACGATGACATTTCAATCTTTTAGATTTGTCATACGAAGAATAATGGGTTGTCAATGCTAAAGTGAATGTCCCCCATTAGAATTTGGCCAAGTTATATCCTTTTGAAAAAATTGCTGTTCGTGTTTCTTGTCTTGAAGTACTATAAACCATAAGGACGGTTTCAGTTCTAATATCAGTTCACGGTCTCATTTGCACAGCTGTGCCCTTCCAAAACTTCCCTAATGTTACTCTTTCTCGTCTGGTAGTAAAGTAGGCTCAAATGTTGTCTATTATTCCTTGTTGATACGCATAAAATACATGGGTGATGGTCAGGAAATTGGACCCGTATTTTGGCTTCTCATATTGACCTCGGCCACTGGTACGATATTATTTCGACTAGCCTCAAGGCTTTGATGACCTAAAAAATGTTGCTCTTGCATTAAGGTGGTTTTTAAGCAGACACTAGAGAGGGCAACGTGTTCTCAAAACTCGTCGCAGAAAATAACAAGGCGCGTCTCAAGATAAAAGATTAAAGAGCTTAAAGAAGTGGACGGATTTGGTAAGAATACATTTTTTATTTAAATTAAAAAAACAGATAAAGGAGAACAGCGATCCGCGTGGGCCAATCGGATATGGAAAGCAAGAGGTTAATAACATCTGAAGCGGTGCGTAAGAGGGAGCGTGTCATCAATGCTTGTCTGTATGATCTGTCCGAATGGTTTGCCTGATTTTCTTTCAGATGGATTCAACAGCATTGACCACCGGTCTAATAGCTGCGCCTGCAGCAAATCGGGTATGCGAAATGAATGAATTCGAATGACAATATACCCTCCGGAGTACAGTAGTTCACTGTGTATTTGAAAAGTAACCACTTTTAAATCTGTGAAATAATTTAAACTATCAACATAAACCGGCACCTAAAATGGGTGAAGATGAGTCAGTATATATGTGAACCTACCATATCGACATCCAGTTGCATGCTAGCCAGGGTGAAATTGCACCAAAACTCGTAGTGTTCCTTCTGTCTGGAGAACCATTTCCTTGCACAGAGGACGCTCGCCGGTAAGTTATCAAGGCTCATTTTTACTTTGTGTACGAATCCGTGGCTTTTGACAAGCAACCGTTTCAGTTCTGACTTCATTTTATCCAACGTCCATGTCACTAGATTGTCGTCCTGGTAATGATCACTGCATTTTATTCTTGGCTCTTTTTCTACAATTTAATCATTTAAAAAAATTGACAGAGCAGGTTTCTAGTTATGATCTACTAGTCTTTATCGTTAACAAAGTACTTACTGGATTACCCAAGTAAATATCTTGCCGTTCGGTATTAAACTGTGCCTTTGATTTGGCTGTTAACATCAAATATACTTATACACACGCCTATAAGCTTGGACTTCAAACACCTTGGTAATCAGTAGATCTCCGTATAGTAGAGCATTTTTCTTATCCTACATAAATGTTCAGTGCCTTAAATACATTTTCCGAACAGCATCTCCTACAACTACATCTCAGACTAGTTCGAAGAGGCACAAGCTGTTGTTATGCTGTGGCCACCTTAACATTCAACTGCTTTTTCCTGGCAGATGGCAAGACTCTACAGTTAACGCTGGGGACAATGCGTACTCCCGTGAATTCTGATGTTCAATTTAGTTCATCATAATTATAACTCTACCTGAGGAACTTTCCCATAACATACTCTTTTCGTTTGAAAAATTAAATGTTATGCAGTTGACATATTGACTTTTTCACAGGAAAACGTTAATAGCTTCAAATGGTGAAACAGTAAATGAGCATTCTATGATATTAATAAAGCTTTAATACCTTATGTTTCCAATGTTAAAACTTCCAAAGAGAAACGTCATCAAAAAGCTAGTATCTTCCTCATAAAGAATCTAAACTAAACTAATGTCTTTTATTATCTCTCTCATTTCGTGTATCTGTTAAAACTGCTGATATGCATTCTTAAAAACAAGCGTAATTTTGTCATGCATGAATATTGGAAAATTCTGCAACGAAAAGGCTGAAAATCTCTTAAATTTCAATCAATTTTATACACGATTATTCCCGCGTTTATCAGATGCTCTGTATCACTGAAAATTGAGTATTTTTATTTGTCTGAATACGTCTTATATATAAAAGCGAATAATCTAATAAAACGAACAGCCTCAGAGTTGCAAAAATGAATTTTAAATACTCTTCACGAGGTCAGTATTTGTCGCCATCTACTTTGTTGAATATAAATTACGGAAAGTCAAATGCTAGAACGACTTACCTAAGCAGGCCAGTGATATACAGCAGCAGATGGACAAGAAAAGACAGGCTCGTAAGTGCATCCGGTTCCACTGCCTCATGGTAAGGTTAATCAAGGAAACTTAAAGGCTTTGAGTGATCACGAGTTATGAAAGATTGCTTCAAATATGAATAAAAAAAATTATGATCAATATATAGTTGATGGAGATGCACAGCATTAATGACAGAAAATAGTCTGAGATTAAAGTCATCAGGTCATAGGTTTAAGCAGGTCATCTTTATGCTAGACAGGTGATGCCGACAAATTCTAACGAAAGTGTGACTTTTTCATTGCTTAATTAGCACCTGCAGGACATGTATCAAAACTTAGAATACTGTAAGTTTGAAAAGGATTTTTAAATTTTTCATAGCATTGGGTACAAAGCAAGAGGGTTAAGGTAAGTTTTCTGTGACTGCGAGAACATTTATAGTATTTTGTACGATTTTCCAATGCAAAAAATACAGGTAATAGCTAAAAGCGGAATCAGCAATCAAACTACGTAATTATTTAGCACACTGATAGCACAGATTCAGTTGAGCAATTGACGCTTGTTTTGCTGATGCCTTACAGAGTTCAGATCGTAAGTGCGTCCATAGCTTTTCCCGTGCGTTTTTAGATTGCAAAAACCTAGGTTTTCATTTCTGCCTTGTTTCATTTCCGAGAATATTAATTCGCAAAGATAAACTTAATCTTTTCGGAACAAGTTTTTGTAATTTCCCAGGATGTCGTAAAAGTTGGCACATAACAATGAAATGCAGAATTTTGAGACGCATATTATGCCCAGCCGCCAGGCATTTCAGGTAAGAAGCTCGCAGTCAGTTTGGGATCTTGACTTTCATCGACAGCTCATGTGATGTGCATAATATCCACTGAAATGGTAAAAATCCCCTTTATCTATTTAAGTTATTAAGGGCGAAAGATCTGCGGGTAATGACACTGGACGTCATTTATAACACTGGTAAAACAAGAGCCACAGGGTTCATCACTATATAACAAATCATTCTAGTAGAAGCCAGCGTAATCGATGTATGATAACATGCCCTGCGACATAGCATCACATCCCATGCGATGACGAGTAGGTAACGATTAATAAGGCGCACGAGTATAACTAAGATAAGAGTATATTCGAAAAACAAACCTACAAGTTTACTAATAATACCAACCGGATGCAAGTGCACAATCATGTGCATTTTATCCAACCCCAAATAGGAAACTGTCCCCTGAAACACTGCATGGTTAATCAGCCCACCTGGCAACGTGCGCCGTGCGGGTCTTTGCACACACCTTGCAGGAAGACAATAACTTCGACATCACGGGTACGTGGATAATGCCGTGCGTTGACAATAAGACAAGCGAGGGACCAATTAGAATAAAAACTGCGAGCGTGAGGAAATATGCGGAGATAATCTGCTCGGTCAAAAATGAAAGGTAACTGACCATGTGAAAATTATGCCTGCAAATTGGGTTGGCGAGTACTGTTTTTTGTTTTGCCCTCGACTTCATAAATACATCCAAACATTACACACACTGGGAAGTAATAAAAATAAATCTTGAGTGTATAAATATGCTTGATAGTCGATGGTGAAATAAAAGGCATAAAACGGCAAAAAGATATGCTAGCCTTTACCAGAGTACTGGGTTGTCAAATTGTTGTCAAACGAATCTGTTACCATCATCATTACCCATCTTGCTTAACTATGCAGCTGGAACAGCTTTTCCACGTTATTCTTTGTGATGAAAACTTTACACTGGAAGAAGACCTTAACTTCCCTTACGAATCTAAAAAAAGTTCTAACGTCTGCCAATTAAAATATCGCCTCGTCTCCATAAGTCGTTTAACCGCAAGGCTGTTTGTAATGCCGAGCCCACGATGTTTGTATTCGTTTTTCCTGTTTTTATGAAAAATGCATCAAGTCCAAGCAATTCTGCACTTGCATGCAAAAGCTAGGGCCTTGCAAGTTGACGTTGAAATACGTTACATGGTGTCAACTCGGGCTACATACTTTCATGATCGACTCATAAGAATTTGCCAGAAGAACTAAGATCTGCATTCAAATGAGACGAACGAAGAGTCGACAAAGTCTAATATTTACATTAAATTTCATAAGTTTGCCATAGACAGGGCGTGTTTTCTTTGACTCCATCAAGCTAGTCAATCTCTGATTGCCTGATCCTGTCAATACATCCTCAGCGAATACTAATGGATAAGCCAATAAGTATATTTATTGTAACTTGGCTTATTGTTTGGCCAAAAATTTACAAAATTCCTGTTAGTCAAAGTCAGAGTGCATAAAAATAGTTGACCTGTACAGTTCTGTCAAACATTCTCGAAGAAGCCTGTATACATATTCACTGCTCCTGTCTAATTATGCGGTTGATCAACTTGTTGGGGACCTAATAAAAAATGGTGAAATGAAGCGCCACCAGTACTCGGCTAGCCCTCTAGCTTCCACATAAAAACGCCCTTTATGCAACAAACGCATTTGTGCTCCAAAAATAACCAATAGTGCTGAAAACACATTGCTCGAGAGCCAGCTGAAAGAAAGGCAGAACAGCGGTACCTCCAACACCACTACATGACCAACGGGTATCCCAGCGACGTCATCGAACGCAGCAAATAGTCCAGGCCAAACAGAAAGCATGCGATCGAGCAGCCGAATATATGGCGAGCGTTTACATACGATGCATGGCGTTCCGAGGCGGTCTCCCGTCTCCTAAGATCACTGGGGATTGGCATCGCCACCGACTTGAGTCAACCAATTGATAGCTGATTATGAGACCTTAGGTCCCCTCCCACGAAGTGAAATAACAAATGTCATTTACCGGTTTAAATGTAATTTCCGCGCAGGTAACTTCATTGAAGAGACCTCGAAACGGCTACAAAAACGAGTTGGAGAATTTAAGAGAGCAGTAAGAAGGATGGAAGGATGGTTTGCAGAAAAATAGCGCAGACTCTGGACACACGTTTGCCTTTAAGAATGCCGAAAATTCTGGGTCGGGGAAGTGACCGCATAGCAAGGGAAATATTAAAGATCTGGAACATGGGAACAACCTCCATCAATCGTTCGTAATGACGCTTCCTACGGCTACCAAGCCCTCCGGCCGTAGCTCGATGAACAAAAGAGTCAAAGCGAACAGTGGCCTAACGGGCATTAGATTTCGGTGAGTCTATGGCGAACATGCCCGAAATCTCGTTAAAACACAGAAAGGTAGAAGGAACAGTTATCGCCTCAGCCAGCTCAAACTCTTGAACTGCAGGTGCGAAAACACACACGTAGGGTCTCCAGTGTTGTGTGCCTCCACAACCGGTGATGTCTGACTCCAAAAACTTCCAAACTCTCCTCTCTCAAAAGTCCTACGGTGGGGCGACAGCAATCCGTAGTCGGCTCCAGCTAACTCGGGCCGCTCTCCACTCAAAAAACAAAAACCATGAACAAAGTGGAGTTCGGCAGCCGTCTGGGATGTCCGAGCAGCCCATTTTAGGGACAGCACTGCGGTCCCTCCTCGCGGAGGAAGGGACTAGAAAATGTGCCATAAACAAAAGGCTGGAGCTATCACGTCTTCTGCAGCTGGCCGTGGATCGCAGATCTCAAAATACATGGTCGCAAAACTCCAAAAACCACAAAAATACCCCCGTCCCCATCGCCCTCGCCATACCCTCCAGGCTGCTCGTGTGGAGTCCACCACACAAGCAGCCAGTAATTTTCGTTCGTTTTAGACAATTCTAGGAGCATCCAGGTGGAACGGAGGATGGCATTTGTCACTCGGGAACTGACGCGCTACAAGGTGGACATTGCTGCTCTCAGCGAGACTTGATTCTCTAAGCAGAGTCAGCTGGAGGAGGTGGATGCCGACTAAATCTTTATCTGGAGCGGCCGGCCAAAGGCAGATCGACGCGATGCTGGTGTCAGCTTTGCTATACAGAACGACATCATTGGACGTCTACCCTGTCTTCCGCAGGGTATTAATGATCGCCTGATTGGCCTCCCACCTGCCTCCTTATGGGAGCCATTTCGCCACCATCATCAGTGCCTACGCTCCCCCAAATGACGAGCTCTGATGCGGCGAAGGACAAATTCTACGTGGACCTGTACGCATCTCGCCGAAAGTGGACAGTGAACTGCCTTTTGGTGACTTCAACGCCCGCGTCGGGACGGACAACGCTGTCTGGCAGGTAGTGCTGGGTCCACTCGGTCTCGGTTGCTGTAATGATAACGGCCTCCTTCTTCTGCGAACGTGTGCAGAACACCGCCTCCTGCTGACCAACACCTTCTTCCACCTTTCGACGCGGGAGAAGGCAACGTGGATGCACCCTCCGTTGCCGCGCTGGCAGCTCCTGGTCTATGTTCTTGTCTGGAGGCGAGATGGACAGGACGTGCTGGTAATCAAGATGATCCGCGATGCCGATGGTGGGACAGATCACTGCCTCGTCCTCTCCCAGATGAGGCTCCGAATGCAACATCGACGAAGGCCCCAAGGTAAGAGGTCGCCTGGTAAGTTATTTATTATTTTGTTACATTTGCCTGCTCACTGATTCGATTATAGCAACCAAATAACCGAGAAACTGGAGAACTTGCATGCTCCACATAATAACGGCACCGTGGAAACACAATGGTACCAACTGCGAAATATCATCCAGTCCACCGCCCTCAAAGTCCTCGGACACGCACGCCATCAAAACAAGGACTGGTTTGACGACAATGACGCCAGCATCAGCAACTTACTTGCGAAGAAGAAATGAACTAAACAAAGCCTACATGAACCTTCGGACGGACGTCACCACAGACGCCTTTTACGGCAATGGCTGCGGAAGATGCAGGACGCCATGGCTGGATCCGGAAAGGCTAAGGAAATCCAGGGGTATGCGGACCGCAATAAATTGAAATACATTTAAAATCCATAAAGGCCATCTATGGCCAGCTCAGCTCTGACAGCACAACACTGCTGGCAGAGAAATCGCAAATTCTGAAATGCTGGACCGAGCACTTTAGGAGTGTCCTCAATTGCTCATCAGCCATTTCAGATGCTGTTTTGACCGCCTCCCTCAAATGGACAAGAACAATGAACTGGATCTGCCGCCTTCCCTACCAGAAACTATCCGGGCTGGGCAGCAGATTAAAAGCGATAAAGCACCGGGATCCGACATAATCCCACCGGAAGTCTACAAGCACGGTGGGCCGCGGCTGATGGCAGAACTCATAACACTTTTCCAGGAAATGTGGCGCGAAGGACAAGGCTCTCAGGATTTTAAAGACGCGACCATCGTCCACCCCTACAAACAAAAGGGGAACCGGCAAATCTGTGACAATCAATGAGGCATATTTTTGTTCAAAATTGCCGGGAACATCTTCACCCATATCCTTCTCAATCGTCTGAACGGTCACCTAGAGCAGGGGCCTGCTCCCCGGATGCCAATCTTGCTTCCGCCGACACCGCGGTACAACCGACATGATATTTGCCATCCACCAGCTACAAGAGAAGTGCCAGGAGATAAGAACTCATCTATACACTACCTTCGTGGATCTAACGAAAGCCGTTGACACGGTGCATCGCGACGGACTGTAGAAAGTCATGCAGAATGTCAGCCTTCCTGAGCGGTTCACGCACATGGTGTGGTCAGCTTCATGACGGGATGACGGTGCACGTCACTGACAATGGGACGGTACCCGAAGCTTTCGCAGTGACCAACGGAGTGAAGCAGGGCTGCTTTTTGGCTCCCACTTTGTTCAGTATCATGTTCACTCTATACTGATGGACGCCAACCGTGATGAGCAGCTTGGGATCCGCATCGCCTACAGAACTGATGGACACCTTCTCAACAGTCGGTGTATGCAGGCTTCAACGCGCGTGTCTACTGGTACAGTCCATGACCTGCGTCCTTAACACTGGGACGGAGGAGCACATGCAAAGGAGCATGGATCTCTTCGCCGAAGGGTGCGACGATTTTGGATTAACAATCAGTACAGCCGAAACGGTTGTCATGCACCAGCCGCCACCCAGCGTGGAATTCAATACTCCCCGAATCAATGTAAACGGTGCTTAACTCAGAAACGTGGTTACCTTTCACTTATCTAGAAAGCACGTTGTCACGCAACACGAGAATCGATGACGAGCCATTCAGGCCCTCGGCCAGCTGCAAGCCTCCGTGTGGAATTGCAACGGTATTTACCTGAGCTCCAAACTTAAGATGTGCAAGGCTGTCGTCTTGAAGACACTCCTTTAAGGAGCAGAGACCTGTCCCATCTACTCGAATCAAGCCAGGAAGCTGAATCACTTCCATCTCAGCTGCCTCCGCAGACTACTAAAGCTAAGATGGCAAGACAGGATACCCTGACAAGGAAGTATTGAGTGTACCGGAATCCTCAACATCCACGCCATGCTGAGGCAAGTGCGACTGCGATATTTTGGCCATCTGGTAAGAACGGAAGACGAGCGACAAACAAATTAATTTTCTATGGCGATGTTGCTATGGGTGCTTGTCGAAAGGGAGGTCAAAAACGACGCTTCAAGGACACTTTGAAAAAATCGCTGAAGCAACTGAAAATCAACCCAGTGATCTGGGAGGACGTCACCCAGGATAGACCGGCCTGGAGAAGATCCGTGAAGACTGGTTCAGAAATCTATGAGGCCAACCGCATCTTCGTCGCAAAGTCTTAAAAGAGCGGCATAAAAGTAATTTGCACCCCGGATAAACACCGTCGATGCCCAGGCCCTGCCAATATGCCTGCGCTGTCAACGCATCTTTATTGCGAGAATCGGTTTGGTTGGACATCTTCGGACGCAATGCACAAACAATCCAACAATTCCAACTTCCACGTCAAATTCTACCAAACTTCCTTCAGACTCCCTCACCCTCACTCTTGGCATCAATTCCATTAATCCCACCATCATAGAGACCACATCCCAATACTCATCGCCTGTTATCCCCACCAACGCAACCACCACCGCCTTCACTACAACCACCAAAATCAACGATGGGGAATCTCTCCTACACTGTCCTCAATGCGACCGCATATTCACCTCACGCATCGGCCTGGTCGGTCACCTGCGAATCCATCGCACGAAGGCTGGTGAACCATTGTCTGGGGTTCCGACATAGAGTCGCCGTGCCCATCTCCACTGCCCTCAATGCTCCCGCATATTTACATACAGCATGGGCCTTTTAGGACACATGCGCATCTACGACAACCTGTGGTAAATTACCGGAAGCTATGCAGAATCAGCGCACACTAGGTGCACCAGTACATAGATAACACCCTCACAATCGTCATAATGCACCTGATAAAATCACCGTTTCATAGATACCATGGCTTGGAAGTCTGTCAATCTAAAGCATTCACCAGACCACGCCGTCAACCCAGTGTATTCGTTGTGTGTGTTGAGTGGCTGACCAGTGGACTGGGAGTCGGACGTTGATGGCTCCTCCCTATCCCCTGTGATACTAAATCCTGGCGTGTGCGTTATGGGGGCCGGTCCTGCTGTGGCACGCGGGTATGCCAACCAGTCAGCCAATGCACACATTCTTATCTCAGAAAACTTACTGGCAGTGGTCTGATTGTGAGGGTTGGGGAGAGAGTGTGGTCGACAGCTTAGCGCATTTTCCTCACTATTAACAATCTGACGCCCTTGAAACTGTCCCGAAACGCTAAAATACGTGGTTTGAAAGGTTGCCAACTGACGGGATAATTAAGACTGCGTGGTCAGCCCAATGTGTGTTTTGTGTGGAGTGGCTGACTGGCGGACTTAGAGTCAGGATCTCAGGACTCCTTCATAATGTGGCCTTTATTGCACTCCCACTGCGTGGAATCCGAGCCAGGTGTGGTGGTACGCCCAGGGGCAGCCCCGGCCACGTGAGCCACCTGCGCCCTCTCTTATCTCCAGTATTCTTGACTCTGTCTTGACACCAGCCCAAGGTGGAGGAGGACAAGAGTGTGTGGTAGCTGCAACGCAAGGCTACTATCACTTATAACTAATTCACGCGCAAGTCACCGACCCTGCACCACCTGGTGTGCAGCATACGTTTGACCTTGTCGAAATCGACGGACAGACTGTCGTCGTCGTGTCTTCAGGTGCGATCGCAAACACGGTTTACAGCCGAAGACGGCAGTTTCAGTTTATATCGGTACTGACGTCTACCGCCAACGTGTAAACGCCTACTTCCGATCAAATTGCAAACAAACCATCACCCGCCCTCCACCTCTCCACCACGGGCGCGGTATATAGGCGAAAGATGATCCCCAAGGGTGAAACACCGCCTTCCTCATCAAGCAGTACGATGACTGAGGATATCCACCTGCCACCTCCTCCCCCCCACCACGCAAATTTGAAATCTTTAGTAATTCCAAAGTAAACTTAATCCTTTCAACCTTACAAACGGTGATGCGCGGTAAAATATAACCATAGTTTCCGTGATTGCCTTTTATTCTCGTTTGCATCCAGGACTGCGCATCTTCGCTTCTGTTGGCAACACTTTCGGGTGCGAAGCGCTTGAGTCAGCATGCCTTTGGGAAATATTTTCCCAGCATCTGTCGTTAACGTGCGCGAAAATATACTTCCTCTTTAGATGCCTTGACAATCAAGCGCTACCAAAAAGCTTGTTTCACAAGCAGCCGTTGAACAAAAGTCTGGCGAAATGGCGTGTGACACAACATAGCAGGCGAATGATTCGGGCGCTCCTCTAGGACTGCAATATTTTACTGCGCAAATACAACGGGGTTTTGAGCCAAGTGGTAACACAGAGTGCCAATCTAATTGCTGAAGCCAACGCCTTACTGGAGGACAATCAGGCTTACCTGCCGTGTGACGATGAACCGATTAAGAAGTTTGTGTTGAAACTCGAAAGGCAGTGGCCGACATTCAAAAGAACAAGGTAATAACTAAGCTGGTACGACTGACCATTTAACCAACAGACGCGGCCGCTGCAAGGTTCTGAAAAATGCCGAAAGTACACAGGTCCGAAATGCCCCCTGCCAAACGTGTCATATCGCGGTGCACCAAAATTACATCTGGCGAAATGGCTTTTCCAAAATTTGTGGTCGCTCACCTCGGACGCAACCACGATTGTCTGTTGAGCAACTTAATTCCTGGAGCAGCTCCAGGGAGTGTAACATACTGCGGATGAGGTAATAGTTTCATCCGATGTCACCTCTCTTTTCCGCTTGATCTTACATGGCCTGGCAGTCCAAACCATTAAAGAGCTGCTCGAGAGCAGGTACAAAGAGACGAACAAATAGGTGAAATGGAGACATTATATTCAAATATTAAAATTCTACCTTAATGTGTTTTTCACTTTCGAAGAAACAACTTACGAGCTAATGAGACCGACACTCTAGGGCTTCATCGCAACGGGCAGTAGTCCAAAAATTAGAGAACCTTATTTTTGCAAACTTAAAAGTCGAAATTCTGGACTCGGTATGTCCTTGATACCTTCGACATCATCGAGTGGCAAATGGTCAAAGAAATAATTGACAGCCTGAGTTCTGTTTTCCCTGACAAAAACCAATTGCCATTCTTAGGCGTTCTTGTCCATCGAAAACCTCATAGGGACCTGAAAACGACGGCTCATAGATAGGCCACCAGTGCCCGCCAAATCCTGAGTGGCCACAAAAGCAGTCGTGTCCGAAAACGATACAAAAGTGCTTCAACACACTGCGCTTACGGGACCCACTCGTACAATCGCACGTTTACACTTACCCCCGGAGGACTGCCAGCAGCCCTACAGTGGCAAAAGATTTAGGCTGAGTGTCAATATTAGAATAAAGTTATAGATGTAATGGCAAATACCTTTGCAGATTTTTTTTATAAAAACAGCTTGCAATACTCAATACTGCGTGTGCTGTGAACAGCTTAGATCACGGTTTTCTGGACGCACTTGATTTATAAGTGCAATGATTTCGTGGCTCAATATTATCTGCCAAGGAAGGTAGGCGTGCAGTTGCTTGGCCACCACGCCCTATAAATGCAGCCACCTTGCGCCTCCTATTACCCCCATTTGCAACTGTATCAAGTGATGGTTCTAGGAAGCATCCGAAACGTCAGGCTATCACGGGCCATGTTCCAGTGATCGCGTCTTCTTCGCGTTCTGTACCGTAGTTTTAGTACCCATGGGTTTAAGAATAAGAAATCGTTTGCCTTTTTAACAAAATAAATATCTGAAATTTTGTTGCGTAAGAAACTATGAATATGGATTACTTATATGCGAACAATCACTAATGGGTGCATACTTGAATAAAAGAAACCTGCTTTTTCACGGCGTATGTGCACAGGGTAATTTCATTAGCCCTCGGTTATACCACCGATAGTGTGAACTTTAAATGACATGTTCCCAAGCACCTTCTATCGCAATAGTCA
The DNA here is from genome assembly GCA_017591395.1 of Schistocephalus solidus. NCBI lineage: Eukaryota > Metazoa > Platyhelminthes > Cestoda > Diphyllobothriidea > Diphyllobothriidae > Schistocephalus > Schistocephalus solidus. Next base: position 73,844 of record WEDG01007643.1, on the reverse strand, counting down.
TGGGAATTGTCTGTCGGTTGCTTTTGATGAGGTGTGGCCCCGTTCCAGCTGTCTGCTGTTTCTGTGATGTTAGTAGGTCATAAAAGTGCCAACAAAACAGTCAAATTGTGTCAAATTTTGAACCTTGCTGTGATGTTAAATTTTAGTTTAATTGATAAGCAAAATGTATGAGGTCAACGCCATCTAATCTGTCAAGGTATACATTTCAGGGAGCAGTGAATATGTATGAATAGAAATTGTGCGGGTATCTTTAATTTAACCCACTGCTCTGCAAACAAATGCATGGGGTTTTCAAATAAGCATTAACTGTATCATTCTAGGAAGAAATAGATATTAAGGATTTACTTCCATTTGATAACGTGTTATAAATTCTCTCGATCATGCAAGCATAACTATGCTTTTCGCTTTAATAAAAGCGAATGAACAGTGAAATGGGTGAAATATGTTGCACAGATGCTTTTACGCAAAGACCAACATGAATTTCGTTTATGATGCGTGCGTAAAGTAGACCTTGCAAACATTTTAATATTCATGTAGCCTAGGTTCAAAACAATTCGACCTTGACTTCTTCAGGCGAAACCTATGCCGTGGATTGAGATGACCCGTTACATTAACAGCGAAACTAACTGAAACAAAATGTTGTTAATTCTGAGAATATTCTCATGTTAAACTAGAAAAATGTCAAATCTGTACACATTTCTTTTCGGTAATTTATCATCGGCCCGGTACAATTACAAAGAAAATTAAACTTTGAGGTTTCAGCAGAGTTTAAAAACGTCTAATCGTTAATATTGATCTTTTACACACCGCCTACATCGCGCAGTCAACGTGTATAAGTTTATTTGTGGCTGTGCGAATGGCCAGTGTTACAGTTGAGGATGGGGATTGATCATTAATTTCAAGTATCCGGAGCGAAAAACTGCTGTCAGGGGGTGGGACGTAGTGTGAGCACCACCTGAAGTCGTTTTCAGCCACGGAAGTGAATGCACCTGTACAGGCGTCTTCGTACATTACATTTATGGGCTTGTAAGCGTCTGGACACTGCTCCGGCTGTCGCAGGCACTCGTTAGCATAGGCCTTTAGAGACGTTGGCCGGTATCTGGTTAACAAACTGAAAGGCTTCTTTAGGGCCAACGCGGTGATATGTATCAACTATATACGCGATAATAGAACTCGAGATTGATGTCGTTTCACCTTTTGCCTAACCAAGCAGATATGTGTCCACGTACCCTCTTTTCCAGGTGCCTCGGTGTAAGGCCAATGTATCCTGCTTCACAACAGTAAGTGAATTAGTCAATACGCATTGATGTGGCCATCAACGGTTGTCGGTCTTCTTTTTCTTCCTGGGCGTAGAGGGGAGAGCTGGTAACAAATATTCATAGGTTCAACGCGGGGAACGCGCTCGTAATTGCTATCTTCAGGCGTCGTCCCATCAAGGTTTTTCCTCGTAATACTCTGCGTTTTATATATCTATCCTCTAGCCATTGAACCAGGAAATCGATAAACGCGATGTCGTTCTACACCTTGCAGTCTACAGAACATAAATGAGAGGGATACATACTATTAAACTTCCTCTCCAGGGCGCCTTTTCGTCGTTATTATCAATCAAGCAGAAGATATGATCGACGTACCAAACCTAAAAGTCAAGTTCATCGATGGTGCACATAAGACACGTTTTCTAGAGCAATCCCAGGAAAACCTTGAGAGAAACGGTCCAAGCGGTGAACTATCGTTACACAATATATCTGCTTGTAAAAATAGTAATTGCAGATGAACTGATATTTTACGCATCACATCAGAAGTTCTCTTAGGATTTTCACAGGCATACCTATCTGGTTTTTCATGTCTTGAATAGCATTAAAGAGGTAGTCTATGGTTTCTATCAAATTTAAGTTGGTAAACAGTGATGCTACGTCTAGCGAGAGCATCCTCTGTTGACCATCGTTTCTTTTCTTTATAGCGCCAACAAATTCAAAACGGTCTTTATAATTTTGAGGGTCCAGATAATTTTCGAGTGAACTAAGTTTTTTATCAGCCATTTGGAAATGGGATGAAAGGGTGATTTTCGTATAAATAAGATTGGCTGCAGAGTAGTCCCTGTTTGTGAATTGTTATTGACCGTACATTTTAGGTATCTTTGTGCTCTCAAATTTTTATTTCCTTCTTTAATTGTACCGGCTTTGATCATGAAAGTGTGAAGCTCACCGATCTGCGTAGAAACATATATGTTTTAATGCCCTGGAGCTCAGACTGAGCCCTCGCAGGCGGTCGCTAAGCGACGTGTAGCATATGATGGAATGGAACCGACAAAGACAAGGGAGACTGAATGGCCATTTCTGGCTAATTACCCGTCATTAGCCAGTCACATCTCAAGTGTGGCACACCTGAGATTCGAACCCGCGACGTTTTGTATTTGAGTCGAACGCTCTTCCATTGAGCCACGGGCTCGTTGTTTTGTTGGTTGCGATCGGGAATATGATGATAGTGTGGAACCTATCTGCTTAAGAAACATGTATGTTCCGTGCTCTGGAGCGCAAACTAGAGTACTCACAGGCAGTTGCATAGCGACATGTAGCATATGTTGTTAATATGGAACGAACAAACAAAGGGAGACCGGAATGGCCATTTCTGGCTTATTAGCCGTCATCAGCCAGTATACCCAAACCCCAGAGTGAAACACCTGGATTCGAACCCGACCTTTGGTTTTGAGTTGAACGCTCTTTAATTGAGCCACGGGCTTGTTGCTTTGTCGGTTGCGATCGGGAATATGATGATAGTGTGGCTCAGCGAGCAGGAACATTTATGTTCCGTTGTGCCCTAGAACTCGGACTGATTACTCACAGGCAGTCGCATAGCGACATGTAGCATATGTTGTTAATGTGGAACAGACAAAGACTAGGAGCCCGGAATGGCCATTTTGGTTTATAAGCCGACATCAGCCAGTCATACCCAATCCCAAGTGTGGAAAACCTGGATGCGAACCCGCGACCTTTGGTATTTGAATTGAACGCTCTACCGGGCTCGTTGCTTCGTCGTTTGCGATCGGAATATGATGATAGTGTGTGGCTCACCGATCTGCTTAAGGAACATTTATGTTCCGTTGTGCCCTGGAACTCAAACTAGAAACTCACAGGCAGTCGAGTAGCGACATGTAGCATATGTTGAATGTGGAACAGACAAAGACAAGGAGACCGGAATGGCCGTGTGGCCGGGCATGATGTTTCGCCAATGTTCTGCTGCTGCGTGGACGCAGCAACGTTCGTCTCCTCAGTGGGTCCCTCTGCGTTCTCTATGTAGTTTCCGTTATGGACTCCAGAGAATAATCAAGGAAATAATTTCAATTTTAAACTTTAATGCTTTATTTTCGAATGTGGCTCCAGCTCGTTTCAGATTTAAGGGTGCGTACATGAACAAATAACTAAAGAAGATTCTTAAGTTTGGCAATATTTGCACTAAATCGTGTTAAGCATATAGTGTCATCCGGCTTGATTGGCTGTGTGCATTTGAATTTACTTTGATAAATATTTATGTGGCTTCTTAATCGATATGGTGAAGATACATGGCTATCTGAGTGCATTTCTTCCAGGAATGCATGGCCTGTACAAATTAGGGCGTCACCTGCAATCAAATATTATCCCTGGTGAATACAAATCCAGGTCCGTTGTGTGTATACTACTTGAAATATATGGTCTCGTCTCCTTACCGCTTACTTATGACCGTGTAAATACGGATTTCCTAGTTTACTAAATGGCATCAAAACGGGAATTTGGATAACGACAATAAATTTCATCGTTAGCGATTCCTGTTCTAAGGGTATTCAACTTGTGAGCGTAAGATATATGTGAGGCCGTTTGCTTCTTTGTATCTGTTTTTAGCTGTATTTCGACAAGCTCAGATACTTTTTGAGCATTGTACCGTCATTTCATTTATGTGGGTTCTGGGCGGCCATCTCATTTAAATACATTTATCTTTGAATAATTGCAAATGCAAGCAGTAATTCACGTTTCGGTATGGCTGTCGGATGACGAAATAAGCCGGAACTGCCATGCTGATACCATGTTCTTTGACATTCATGTTATTTAGATATGCTTATCGAATCCAGAACACTTATGGAACTTTCTTTGATGAATTTTGTTGCCGATGCTTGCCTCAAAATACCTACCTTTCTTTTAAAACATTCACCTGTTTTGAATTCCGTGGAAATGTTTACCACAACGTTTGAAAAAAATATTTTACGATTTCCGTTTTTATAGACATAATTGAGGAGAGATCCATGTAGTTTCATCTTATTCACAAGGGTGTAGCCAGTTTTAACGTTTTGTCAATGTTTTCGAATAAATATTTATTATCCAAGATGGACACATTAAATAAAGTAAAACTAGTCGACTGAAAATCCCATACGATAGCTTTTGTCGTCATCTAAGTTCTACCAGATATCCAAATCTTACCTTGAAATGCACGTGATATCGTTTGTCCAGCCAATGCATATATGAGTCCTTTTAGAAATCCATTTTGAAGACAAAGAAGAGTAACTGAAAGTTAAACATAACACATTCAGTAAACATCAAAATAACAATAAGTTAAATGGATAGCAGCCATAATTTTTCTTCATACGTTTATTTGTTCTTTATTTGCAATTTTTACCATCGTGACCAATTCTGACCAATGCAATGGTCATGAAACGTTAAACAACTAGTTTCATAAACCTACATGAAATCAAGCAATTTTTCATTGAGGTATAAAAGACATTTGGACACTTGCATGGTCAGCAAAAACCGGTAGAAAGAAAGAAAAATATCGTTCGATAAAACCCATCCTTCACACCTCCGACAACCTCAACGACACTAACAACAACAATCACTACCGGTTTGTTAACATTCCATAAGCGCCGATCCTAATTACTTCATACTTTCCTTCAAGAACGACAAATATAGTTTGCCGAGTTGTTGTCTTAATAGTGTGTCCAAGAAGGAATATTTTGCCCGTGTTTCCATGTACTTGAATTTTAAGGGACGTCAACATCTTTTGAAACAAATAACACAATTTATGACGTCATTTCATTAGTAAGTGCTATATGTTTAAGTGAAAAAGACAGACATTTGGAAATCGCATCCTGACATATTGTAACTATTATACAAAGGTGGTAAGCGATAGTCGACCCTCCACATCATATTTATATACCTCAGTGAACAAGGCATATGGCGTACTGATGATAGGTAACAACTGTGAAACAGCTGTCTACGTCTTGCCTGTTGCATCTTTAGCAACATACATGTGCAATTTTTATATATATATATATATATATATAGCATAATCCTTACCCCAAACCCTCTCATCCTTAGCCTTAAATGCATGCTAACCTTGATGGTATCGTGGTACAGTGTGCGAGTGTGTGTGAGTGCAAGGGAAGGTGTTAAATAAAGCCTATCAAAATGACAAATACGTATTTCATAGGAGTAAATACTAAGTAGGTCCACAAATCTCATCCTCACTATGTTTACTCAATGGCAGTTGTTTCGTCCGAATCCTACCTTCTATTTGTCAAATTTTTAACATTTTGAATGCTGCTGTGTGAAACAGAATCAGGTCTCAGTGCATACAACAGGGTTGGCTACGTCTCCCGACAATTCGGAGGCTGCTTAAATCGCCCGCCCCTGTAATTTGACCACCTCTTGACATCCAAAAAAGCTGCAGTGATTGGGTCATTGATGACCTCAAAACGCCTGCACCTTCATTGAATGAGACTCATACCTGTATATCCGTCACAGCGCAGTTGTTTTCTGGGAATGTTATTCCGATTTCTCGATTTTTGTGCTGTTGTAGATTGGTCGCTGACAGCCAGCGCATTGTCCGGGCCGCCTGTGTCGCGCCGCTCTTGGAATTAGGTCGCCTTCTCTCGGATGCGAAGGAATTCGAGACTATGATTCAGCCTTGCTTGGACAAACTTGCCGAGGACGGCTCTCGGTGAGTGCTCAAAGTCATCCTGGCTGGTGACATTTTTTACCTAAAAGGGGTAAGGTGTTGACGCAGTGTTTTTTCTGAGCTTCCGCCTTAATTTCTGATGAAATTAAAAAGCGTCACACTTAAATGTGTAGGCCCTAGTTACTGCTCCCGTTCTCGTTTTTAGTCGATTTAATACGAACCTGCCTGATAATGTATCGGGAAAATAGGGGAGGGATGAGAGAGAAAGAGAGAAAGAGATCGACTTGATGTATTCGAAACGTTTAGTTTTTTTGATTATTAGGAAGCAGTAATGGTCGCGTTTGCAGGGTCACTGACTGACAGAATGGTTCCCTTCCCGACCGCACGGCTGTAATGTGTCCTTCTAAATTTGGTGTTTGTGGCATCTTGGATTTAGGTGTATGATTCACCTGAACGCGACTGTAACCTCCTTAACCGCTTCATGCACGCCTCTTTCTAGTCCAGTGAGCTAAATTTTGTGCAGGTCTCCTTGCTTGTTACCTACCTGATGCACAAGGACACCGTCCATCTTCTCGGGATCGGTAGTAGTCCTCTTCGCTTGCAATGCACCTTCATTACATGAACTGATTAGAGACTCGTGCTTTCCTGCCAAACCCGAAACCCTTTGCATCAAATTTCGTGAAACTTTCAGTTAGGATGACTGTTTTGATCATGGTTAAGGTTAGGGCTGGGTTTGGGGCTTTTGAGTTGAATTTATGGCTAAGGTATGGGTTAGAGTTGTGTCTTAGGGTAGTGTTAGGGTTTAGTTTTAACCTATGCTTTAGGGCTAGTGGCTAGGCCACACGAGCGCTTACCTTCCATAACATTAGACGCAGAGCCACTTTTATTACTTGGGCGGGGAAGTTCTTGCTCACATTACGTGCTAAGGAAGCCAATTTCCTAATTGACTTATTAGTGGTGCCGCCATTGGTGTTGTACTCTAGCGTGCCTTCCGTTCCTACAGGTACTGGTTAAAAGGCAGAATCCGCTTTAAAGTTTGTCGTCTATATCGTGAAAATTAAGTGGGAATTAAAATACACCAGCACTCTCCATCTATGTGCCCCTGAAGTAGACGTTGCGGAACTCCGCAATTTTTATTCAAACTCGGAATCTTCTTGTCTGAAGAGGTCATACAGTTGCTGGCTATGCGTGCTTATGTTCGGATCAACGTAATTTTCCCGGTGATTGGTGGTTTTATGATCGTATCCAGCTTGATTGCGTCACCGATAAACTGGCTTCTACTTCACGTTGAATGATAGGGATCAACGCCTCTATATCTCGCTTGTGCATGCAGAAGTACCTAACATTGGTACCCTGGCACAATCCAAATACCCATGGACCCTCAGTGCATGAGCCGTGATGCCTGATAATTCTGTACTAGATTGTCATCGGTTTCTTTGACGGGTGCATCTCCACCTAAAGGACGGCCATAATTGTACTAACGACGCTCTGCAAATCTAGCCTCGTCTATTTGTATTGGGCTTTCCGTTGTTCCATTCAGCTTTCGTCTCCTACCGACTGATACCATTTGGGAACGGACTCCTCGGCAGTAATTGAAGCAGTCAACGACAGTATTTGCGGATCTACAAGCAAGCTGTGGCACTTCTTCCTGCTGCAGCGATAAACAGCCTCTAAAATTTCCCAGAATTACAATGGAGTCTTCCATTCAAATCACAGTAATGGAAGAATTCGAGTTCTCTTTTCTTACAGACTAACAACCCCTTCTTCTGCACCTCCATGCCGTCAGATTATGTCCACGCACATTCTTGTTCGTGAACATCACCGGCTTCAGCCAAAAGGTCTGCATCGCATCTGTGCACCACTCCTTTGCGTGCTCCAGTTGGCTTATGCGGCCTTTCGTCGCCGGCATTTAATTCGCCCTGGTATGTGGAAGGATTTCCGCACAAACCGCACACAAACCCAGCAGCAGGAACATAGCTGGCCGACCGGTGGGTGGTTTTTGCGCCAAATTGTTTAGTCTTGTCGTGTCACGTTCAACGTGCGCGCGCGTCGGCTAGTGCTTGCGGCAGACCCGCAGGTTAAAATTGCTTCATCCTGGACAGAATCGATTTCCGCATATTTACAGATCAGTCCCAACTAAGTCTAATTCATCGGCTGAACCGGAACGATGCATTCGCATCTGAGTAGATGTGATCTGTCCTTCAAATCGACCGCAACCGATTCTTACTGTCGAATGAGCACTGTCAAGAGCCCTAACTGACAGATTTTTCTTGATCCTAAAAATTATTAAAACGAAACTTTAATCTCTATACTGTATAGCTATTGCATTTCTAATTTTGCAGTTACTATACCCTTTTGAAGACGGGTTTTTTTACTTGAAAAAAAACTCCGCATTTTGCACACTATTGTCTAAACATGCAACCAAAACAAAGCTAAGGCGTTTGCAGAAAGAAGTTTTTATTAAGTTTTTCCCTGTGTTTTAAGGAGACTGAGTTGCTTTATCAATAAACACATTTATTTATTTTATATCGCTTTCAGCTAAGGCATGTTCGATTTCTTGGGCAGTTACATTTTAAAACTGCTTGTGGTCATTGCGTGTTCTACCTGCGCTACACCTGTCTGTAAATTTGAGCTAGTACCCGTCCTGGCCATTGGTAGGTGGCTCAGCTGACACTTGTTTTACTACTGCTAGTAGTCCACTGGCCGCTGTCAACTTTAGAACTAATCCTGAAATTTTTTGTCTCGAATGATTTCCTCCAAGGTAGCACATTACTTTCTGAGGAGCTTAAAGAAGGGCAGCTTGGAAACTGCAGTTCATATTTACCGTGAAAGCATACGGGCAACTCTGAGGAACACACTGATAAGCCGTGCTAAAAAACGGCAAAACATCTGGGCTCTTAGCTACTACCTAAGCTGCCATTATGATGAATCAATCTACACCTGTTAAACGCCTCCACTTTAGTCCTACATGTCCCGCACTGAGCGAGTTACTTCCCACATTACGCAGAGGTGGCCACCATCTAACATGCCTATATGTTCCAATATCTTCCGATGCTACTATTGGCTTTAACCTCGCTTCTTCCAAGTTACTTCGATTTCACCCAAATTGACCATTAAAGTACTTTGGTAGGCGGCAAAGTAACTTGCGACTTTCACTGCCTCTGCTGCACTCTCTTCTCCCTCGCCAACGTGGGCCCAGTGTCAAGAAGACTGGGGATGGATCGGGCGCCTATGTCTGGTGCGGCGCGAACGCGTGCCTAGGCTTGCCACCACGCTCCTCTGTTATGCGCATAGAGGTCCAGGATTTCACAAGACAAGAAGGAGGATGCGGTGGAGTGACTCTGATGTCGGCTGAGTAGGAGTACCCCAAGGGTAGCATGACTCCCCGTCCTAAGGGGAGGACCGAGTTATCTTGCGAAGAACGACCCACGATCACTGGCACCAAGAGCTTTATTAGACTGGCGTTTTGGATTTTCCCTCGAATACCTCATCAGAGGCGGAGTCAAATAAGGCTATTTGGATGGCCCAGATTTTGTAGAATTTATAGGATGTAGTCGCTTGACCACTGCATTCCTATCACAATTGGCAGCTGTTTAGTACATAGCAGATAATTGCACCTGGTATGATAATTATCTGACCGCTCATCGCACGAGGTAGCATGTGGTGCGATGATGGCCCGCAGTCAAATGGCTTACGGCCGGATTTCGTCATCCGTGTGAGCTCTTGAGCAATTTCGCTCGCCGACATTGGCACCAGGAACAGTGGTCTTCTGCACGTTCTCCGCGTGGCTAACTGCTTTGTTCAGGCAAAGTCTCAACACCGAATATGGGGCGGGCAGTTCATTGCGCTTGTTGATTTATTGAGGGCCGGATAACGATGACCCGAGCAGTTAGCGGCTCACGCGGTTGTCGACTCTAGCAAAAATTTTGGCCCGTAGAATGAACTGCGACTGGGGAGCTGGTGTCGTTCCTCCTCTCTGCTGCTGCGTGCTCGACCATTGTCGTTCGAAGTAGTATTCTGGTTTCTTCGAGATGTTTGCTTTGTCCGCAACTGCACCAGACCCGATAAACAACCCCAGATGCTTCTTGCGGTGGCAATGGGTCTTTTGATCTCATGATCTGGCGCCTTATGGTTGCCTCCGGTCTGTGCGCAACCGCAACTCCAAGGGGTGTGACGAGGCCGCTGACTGCTTCCGAGTGAGCGAGTCCTGTAAACTTACTATCCCGAGAGGTTTTTTTATTTACGGGAGAGCTTGCAGAAATTTGGGCCGGTTGGATTTTATCTCTCGTCTCGTTTGCGTAGGCACTGGTTGCAGAAGTTGCGCGGGTAGCCATTCGCTCTAAAAATCCGTGGAAGCTATTGTAATTAGGCAACCTTGTCTTCAGTTCACTGCATCCACACGTTGCGTTTGTGGCACATTGGATGGTTGCTGTTTTAACTCAATACTGGGCAATCCAATACCCTTACCTGACTATGTCTCTGATGGTGGATTTGAGTGAGAATCCGAAACGTCAGGCTAATAAAGCTTTTGTTTCAGTGATGGTGTCTCCTTCTTCGCGACTACTCCCTGGAATTCGCTTCTATTACCGAGTTTTATCAGAAGCTACGATAAATCTCAAAAGGTAGTTTTTGCCTGCCTCCTGCCTTCTCATACACACTTGAATTTCACACAAAGGGGGTAGGCGACTCAGATCTCATATGTGTCCCCCGTCTGAAAGTTTTAGTTCTCTTGTTGGTTGGCGGCCTTATAAACGGCGACTCTGCGTCTCTTGGTTTCGCCTCCCCCTCTTTTCCTCTCCAGTGGCATGTTCGAGTCAAACTAGCTGGCTATGACACTGGCCTCTAAACCTCTGCCACAGACTACTAGACAGCGCGTATCACCATGTTTTCTGCTTGCTTTCACAGTCACGGACCGGCTGGACAGCCCTAGTTGAGTATTTGGGAAAGTTAAGATCTACTTTTTGCTGACTGCTAGTAGCGCCGCATCTAAACTTGAAATAATCATTTCCTTCTGTGCCTCTTCCCCCCGCGCCCCGGGACGCCCTCTTTAGAGACACACGTCGCGCATTGGCCAGCAGCATGGCCGATTTGCAGAAAGTTGCAGTCACCCATGGTGGTTCTCCGCGTTCCCTGCACCTCATGATGATGAACCTCCTCGAAGATAACGAAGTTGAGACCCGTCGCGTTGCTGCCACCCAATTAAAAGGTCAGTTCCCTCTCCCACTGTTTGGCAAGTTACCCTGGAATAACCATTGGAGTTTGTGTACACCGAAGATCTACTGAATCACAATATTCTTCTCCTTGCTGTAGATCGAGAGTGGTAGGACGTCTTGTACACTCCCTCACCCACACCGTACAATTATGATATGCATGACTGATATAGACAAGGGAGACTGGAATGTCCATTTCGGGCTTATTAGCCCAGTTGTTGCGACATCCGAGGTTCAAACTCGCAACCTAAAAGTCCAATGCGAGCTCTTTGTCATGTCGGTTTCGATCCGGAATATTAACAATGGTAGTTGGGTGCTCACCAATCGGTTATGGGACTTACTCGTCCCGTTCTGCCTTGCGGCTAACTCTACAGTCCCACCAGCAGCCGCATACTGGCTAGGGAGATCGGTGTGCGCCCATCTAGCATTGTGAATATTCCCGATCGGAACCGACAAGACATCGAGCCCGTGGTTAGAGCGTTGGACTTCTAATCAGCGGGTCACGGGTTCGACTTGGGTGGTGCATGACCTGGGGGTTGGGTGTGGCAGGCTGATGACAGCTATTAAGCCAGAAATGGCCATTCCAGTCTCCCTTGTCTTTATCGGTAATGTTATTCTGCCCATACCCTTAGCCGCTGTGCGGCTGCTGCTGGGGCTCTAGAGTGAGCCCCAAGGCACAACGGTACGAGTGCATCTGGTAACCGATAGGTGAGCGCCTACCCGTCATGACGGAGGCACTTTGAATTGCAAGAGCTTTTGCTATTCAAACGGACTTACGGAACTTGCGCTACTAGTGCACTGGCCATAAACAGGGCGGATGAACGCCACGCAATCAGAAGCAAGAAACGTTAAAGCTGTGGAAGCGAAGGGACCTTGTGTGTGCTGGTATACCGTACTCCAGACATAGTTACTAGCTAAAAGCCCAGACACGTGTTTCGCCCATGTTTCTGCTACTGTATGACACAGCAACGAGAGGTTCGGCTCCTCGGTGGGTCGCCCAGCGTCGTCTATGCGGTTTCTGGTATGTGAACTCCAGATTATAATTGGGGAAATAATTTCTGAAATTATTAAGTTCAGTTCATGGAGCCAGGTGATCCTGACATGACTTTTTAGAGTCAGGCTCGAAATTTCAATAAACACCTGGTTCAAAGACAATCAACCACAATGGAATAACCACGTAATACCCATTCTACAAACAAGTACTATGAAATGTATATGGCAAAGCTAAAAGCCCAGATACGTGTTTCGCCGTTGTTTCTCCTACTAAATGACGCAGCAACGAGGGGTTCGGCTCCTAGGTGGGTAACCCAGCGTTCTCTATGCGGTTTCTGGTTGCTCCGTCATGCAGTAGGAGAAATATCGGCGAAACACTTTTAGCTAGTATCTATTTTGGGGGTACGGTATACCATCTTTGCCATCTACATTTCATACTGCTTGTGGTACTTCTTGTTTGTAGAATGGGCATTACGTAGTTATTCCACAGTGATTGATTTTGTTTGACCCACATGTTCATTGAAAGTTCGGGTCTGACCCTCAAAAGTGACGTCCAGATCACCTGACTCCATGTCCTGCGCTTACTAATTTCAGAAATTATTTCCCCGCTTGTGTGTACTCTCCGACAATAGCTTCTGTGGGCCGTTCAAGATTCACTAGCCTAGCGGACTCCTTCGTTTCGGTCGAAGGTGCTCCAATCTATTCGGCTTTTTCAACCTCTCCAAATATGCCTTCCCCCCTGCAATCTCGCGTGTCCTGTGGTGTTGGGTATTTATCGTCACCAGCTACCCGTGCTCCAACCCCATAGCTTTTTCGAGATGAATGGGCAATGCGACCACACCTCGCGGTTACCTTCTCTTTTTTCTGTCCAGTGTTATGCTTCTATGCCACTAGTACAGGCAACCTCGAGCGACGCGGGATAATCGCTCGTCACTCTTGGCACACCTCTCTCTCCGACTTGATGAGTTTCTTCACCTTTTTCTTGCCTGTCCGCTTTTGGGCTGGCATTTGTGGCAGCAGCAGCAGCGGCCATCATTGCCGCGCCGCGCCCCAATATAAATGTACGCCTTCACGGTTGTGTGTGTGTGTGCGCGCTTGCGCGCGCGTGCTGTTTTGGCACGCAGGCGCACACAGACACACAACGCACCATCGTCGCATCATGCACGCGCGCGTACGTACGCACGCACGCTAGCGCTTGATTCAGTGAGCCGGCGCTGGTGCTGTGCGCGCAAACTGTTTATTGATTGGTGTTTGATGTCACAGTTGTGCGCCGCGCGCGCCTTGGGCCGCTTTCGCCGTCCGGCCGCCTCTCCCCTAACCGCGGGCCTAAGTTCCAGACCGTACTGTCAGCCAAGGGATCTAGACGTGTATCTCCTGAAGCAGCCGAAAGGCGATCAGAACTGTCGCGTTAGCAGTTCTTAGAATTTGCTGGCGTGTGCGTGCGTACGCTTCTAGTCGTTAGCTTACAGTCTAAATCAGGGTAGTTGACTTTAATGCACTCCCAGTCTTGCGTTGCGTATAGCCAGCCAACGAGGGTGCACAATGTAGAGGTGAGAACCCTAACCTACTTCGTTTTTATTTAATTTACTTCACGCACCTTACCTTCGGTGGCATTCCGCCATAGCGTTTTTCACACAATCACATACTTTCAGTGAGTGCCCGTAGCTACTTAGCCACTGGCTACTGATATTTTTGGTCATGTTTTCCCTTAGGCTTAATCGTTTTCGAATGATTTTGTATTCTCATTCTGACATTTTTGTTTAGTTGTCACCATCCTGATTCCTCCGCTTAACTAAACGCCTGCCGTATTTAATGAAATTTGCACATTGATCTAGTGACGTGCCGCAATTATTCCTGGCGTCGGGATAAAATCCTCGCCCAAAAGGGACACTTGTGAATCACGCTTATCACGCGTGACCAGTCCGGCGCATTGTCCCATTGCATCTAGCCTTCCGCTCCAAAAATAACGCGAGTCTGTCTTTTGATCCCTCGTGTGTTTGCCCGCTTTACTTCTCAAATCTGCCACTAATTAGGAGCATTTACTTTCTTGCTAAATCCGAACTTCTTTTGTCGCCTTCTAACGTACATTCGCCAGTTCGCCCGTCGGTAACTACTGATAGCTAACAGAATCCTCCAACCACCCCCAAAGGACCTTGAACTGGTTGGAGAGTAAACCAGACTTCGCACGCTCCATATACGAATTAACTGTGCTTGTGGCTTGAGTTACCCGGAGGCTTTAATCTGCATTAGTTTCTGTTGAGGACGTTGACTTTCCTCAATTTAGCTTCAAATGATCATGCAGAAGGGAGAAAAGAGTGAGGTTGACTAGATAAGTCATTTGTATAATGGAGAGAGTTTAAAGTGCGTACGAGTGCGTAGAGTGTGTATACGATGCACCACTTACATGTGCCCCTTAGACGGGGCGCGTGGTAGATGCGCTGGAACAAACCGGTGGCTAAATCAGGGTACGGCAGGCGTTATTTTTATTCGGGATGAGCTCCCACAACAAATGCCAAACGTGGTCACGCGTAAGTGCTAGCTCCTGTCGCACCACCCACTGTTGCCATTTATGGCTATGGTGGGATATAATTCACCTACGCCTGACTCCCGCCTCCGGCCTTCTTGACTATGTCTTGACACCGTGCACAGGCGGGTAAGGGAAGAGAGAGTGTGGTAGATGCATTGCAAGTCTACTATCACTTAAAACTAATTTGCGCCCAAGTCATAGCCCCTGCACCACCCTTCTATTGACCATACGGTGGACACAGTCGGATTACAACAGTCCAACTGACGTTATATGAAGTATCAGCGTGTAAACACTAGGGTTTTCTAAGGCGTTACCTATCGCCTTCACCAAATACAAATAAATGACACGGTCCTGCGCCGCACTGCAGGGCCTCCTTCCAAGTTTGGACCGTACAGTGGCTATAGTTCATGTGTAATTAGGGATCAGGCGTATATCGTACACTCGGACGTCTTTAGCGTCGTCAGCCCCTTCTTTCGGGTCTATTTGAAAGCATTTTGATATAGTCTCACCGTCCGTGCAAGGGGAAGATGAAGTAAGTTAAATGCTGCGCAAGTCTTCCTTGGTATAAGCCAATTAACGCACAAGTGCTCACTTCAACCCCCCCCTCCTACTGGCATCCAGTGCATAACTGCACCTAGGCAATAATTTAGACTACGCCTGTCTGCACGATGGCCCATGTTGCCGTCGGGTTTTTCACGTAATTATGGCCAACCAGATGTGCTCTATTTTTTAAAAGTAGTCGTCACAGGCTGCAAACTTCTTACGATACAGGTTTGACCAATTTTTTTACACAAGTCGAGTTTTAAAACTATACTGGATTGTCTTAGTTTTGCGACATCATTACGTATTTTATGCGAAAATGGAGGTGTGGGTGGGAGGCGAGGTGCGATCGACAACACGCTTTGGTCTGTGGGCGTTGCCATTGTCGGCACCCTGCATGAATCCATCTGCTTTCACACACAAACACACACACCGGACGCTTAAACTTACTAGAATTTTACCCGTCTTACTGGTCTTGAGGGCATAGTTTGAAGTACCAGGTCAATAGGTGGCGTTGGTGGTGATGGTGGTGGTGGTTTTGGAAGCATGCTTTGTTGATAAACAATCGGTAATGGTCTGCAAAGTTCACCTCCTCGCTCAGTATTGTTGCATCGAGGGCCCAGATTTGTCAGTAGAATCCAGCCAGGCGGCCACTGCTGCCGCTGGCAAAACTCGTTCAGCTTGTCAACACTAAGGCCTGCATCTGTGAGGTGGTTTTTATCGCACTGGTCGCCGGCGGCTGATGTTGGTGCGCACGGAGAAGAGAGACGGAGAGTTTTGCAAAGTGGTCCTTCAGTCGTATATGCAAGTCAGCTGGTCATTGCATTGTTCCTATGCGAAAGGCGATCGCCAGGCCGTGCCTATCGGAAGATTCGCCTGGAGCGCTAGGGGAGTTTGCCACCCCCCTTTCATTTCCCGGGGCTCGTCAGTCAGACAGTCAGCAGACATCCACGTCGTAGTGATAAAGACTTCGAGCAGTCGGACTTTAGGTACCAGGATGTAGGAATTTTCACACACTTCAGGATATAATAACAAGAGTTCGTTTCTGATTGAGAAGTTCGGCTCGCATACTATTCACCCGCACCAAGGTACTAGGGTTTTGGAGCTCTTCGGTGCCCGCGGACAAGGGAGCATGGGTCGCAGTCCCCAACGGCTGCTCGGATTTTTTGTTATAGGTGGCCTTCTATAGCCCATTTGCTCCGAAACCAAGGCAGTAATGGCAAGCAAACTTATTCAATGGCCGTTTTCGGGCATCGCAGCATGTTATCAGGCAGTCGGGGCGCTAGACTTCAACCCACTGTGCCCCGGTAGCTTTGTCGCTGCTGTTCCACGACTCCTTATTCGCCAGGCCTAAGAGCCTGCTTATTTCTGAGCTAAGTTTCGGTGAAGGCCGCTCCACTGTTTGTCACCGGTGAACCCGCCGGATGGCCAACGGCTGGGCCAACATAGAACCCGTTTTCGGAAGATCGCGTTTTCTGGATTTTTAACGTCCACATTACTTAAGTAATATTCCGCAGAAAGGGTGAACGAAAGATTAATTCTTACTTGCGTCATATCAACCTGCATCCACATCTAAATCAGTACTTAAAGGATGGTTTCGGGGTAGTTTGCACTTCTGGTGGTGGTGGTGGTGGCTGTGGTGGTGGTGATGGTAGTGGTAGTAGTAGTAGTTGATAGCTTATAGAGTGCAACTAGTTTTCACCAAGTCCACTTCTTTGTCCCGGCCGCTCTCCGTGGTATTGTTTCTGTACAGTATCAACATGCTTCGGTCTCCATTTGCAGCACTCATTTTCTTTTAATCCTTCAGGCAGTATCCTTCTCTCTTTCACATCAATTTTTAGACTTTTGCTTGGCCTCCCCGCCCGAGATTCTGACTGACTTTCTGCTGCCACGCCTACAAGAGCACTTAACAATGGAGCGTGACGAACGAGTTCGCTCTGAGCTTGTCTGTTGTGCTGTCGGCCTACTGCCCTCGGTACGACGAGAAGACTGTCTGCCTCTGGTGCGACCCATCCTGGCCTTCCTCAATCTAAACATTGACCAGGTTAGTATCTTTGTCTGTGCGCCTGTCTTTTACCCCCTCCCCCACCCCCGGTGCCTCTTCATCTTCATCACAACATTCCTCCACTCACTGTGCTTGTCATCCCCGTCAGTCGTTTTGTCTCTTCCTCCCTGGGTGTGCAACACGAGTAAGCACGTGGTCTTTTATCCGCAGCGGCCGCGTCACCGCTACCAGCAATGTGACTAACCAGCCGAAAATCAACCCTCCGCCGCCATTGCTTGCGCGACCACTAAGGCGGGTGATTTCTGTTCCTGTCACCAATCCAACCGGTAGCAAACTGCACACAGGGGGAGAGGGTGCTCTGGCTGTGGCAACGTTCTCGCAATCTGAACATACGCCCATCCAAAACCTTCAAGCATAACTAGTAGTATTCGTTTAAGGCTGGTAGACCGCGATGGTGGACTATTTGCGTCAGGTGTGTGTGCGCATATTTATGTTTTTGATCCCATCTGCTGGTCAGCGTTATTATGCATTGAATGAGGGCAGAATAAGTTCGAACCAGTTCTCTGTCGATCAACCCACATTCTATGTCATCTCTCACCCCATCCCTCTGCTGTTATAACTTGACCAATTTCGACTGGTATTTGGTTTGTGGTTGGTGACCTTTGCCACGATCTAGAATACAGTGGCTAGTATATTCAGGATGAAATTGTACCAGATACGGGTATCTGATAGTGTCTGTGAGGATGGGTTAGGGTTGGAATCCGAAACGTCAGGCAAATAAAGCTCTTGTCCCATCGATCGCATCAGAATGAGATTACCGACAGCGAAAAGGGAGACTAGCAGGACAATTTCAAACTTAGTAGACATCATCAGTCCCATGATGTCGGTTGGGGGAGGGGGGGAGGGGGCAAAGGCAACACAAGCGTTAAGTTGCTGCGCTGCAATCCTCGCCGTTCCCACCTATGGATGACTCACCTTCATGCCAGGAATGACTCATTAACTGACGAAAGATTTATTGAGGCTTACAGGAGCTAACACATTAACTTCCACCCTGCTGTTCTACCAATCATGTCGATTTTCCTCGCCATTGCTCATTGAATGAACTTGCTCTCAGGAGTGGACGCCTAGAGCTTGTATCCTTGTGCGAGTTAAGGCTTCAATCATCGATCCGGCGTTGTCCTCGAGGTGATATTAACACCTTTATTTACGATTTAATTATTATGTTATCTTGAAAACGGTTGGCTCTGCTAATATAATTTGAAATAATGCGTCTTTTCATATGTTGCTGGCACTGATTCCCCATGCGTCGTGCAATATATACTCGTTGTCGAACGCTCACCAATCGCTAACCGAACTAACTCGTTCCGCTCTGGCTGGAGGCTCACTCATGAGCCCCCCAAGCAGCCGCACTGCCGACAAAGACAAGGGAGACTGGAATGGCTGTTTCTGGCTTATTAGTCATCCTCGGCCAGTCATAACCAACCCCAGGTGGTGTAGAACCCGACGACCGAACCTGTGACCCGTTGATCAGAAGTCCAATGCTCAAAACATTGACCCAAGGTCTCGTCGTCTTGCTGGTTGAGATCGGGAATATTGACTTGCATTCGTTGATGATCTCTCAGCAGCTCTGTTACCAGCTTGCTAAATCGAGCAAAAATCTCACTGTTCAGATGAAGAAACATGTCGACCAGAAATTAAATACCTTTACAAACTATTTTCTCAAAACAGATATCCTCCTGACTATTTTCGTCGATGCACGCGATGACAAAAGTTCAAAGAAAAAGGTATTTCCATAGCCTCGACATCCCAGGCGTCGAAACCAATAAACTGGTGAACCCTCCCGCAGGCAAAGAATGTTTCTGAGCTCTTCGAAAGACAGCTCAGAAAACATCAGATACAAATAGCGCACAAACCTGCAACAAATTTGCGCACCCAGCTTGTACACCCTAAGGACAGGGTTGGCTATTTCAACAGAAGGGATGCCGTCTACAAAATATCGTGTACCAGTTGTGATGCAGTCTATTGTAGACTAGCCGGGAAATCTCTAACCACCCGTTTAAATGAACATCAGCTATCGGTGAGGGGACGAGACCCCTTATCCCTGGTAGCCATGCACACTGTGAGACACAGGGCACCTATTTGCATGGGAGGATACCCACATCGTTGGCGCCTGCCCAACAAGGAGGAGCCGCAAACTCCTGGAGGCAATGCAATCTGACGAGGCATGTATTAATAGGCATATCGATTTTGACGCCAATTACAAATGTATGAAGGTTAAATGGAAGAGAACACAGCCACTAACGACTGGATATTTGCAAGCAGTGGACGCCTATTGGCTTAAACTGTAGTCAACCACAGAATCACACATATATATATATATATATATATATATATATATATATATATATATATATATATATACATGACTGTGTCGGGCAGTATCCGTTACTTTTAGCGCACAACGCCACAACTGCGCCGCGTTCCCAGGTCACTGTGCACTCGTGGAATGGGGTTGACGGTCCCGATTTAAAAGTATGCTTGACAAAGTATTCTCTACTGCCTGTGGTATGATTTACTGCAGCCCGTGTCTAACTTGCACGGATTTCAACTGACTGCTTTCAGGATCTTGTTCTCCTCAATCGCCTAGCTTTTGGTTTTTTTCCATTCGCCCCGCCCTCTGCAGCCAAAGCAGTACGTGTTTGAATACTTCTCCGAACTGATGGCTCTGATGCCGGCCAGCGAGATCCAGCTAACCCTCCTTCCAAGTTTGGTCAATTTGTGGCAGGGCAAAAACTGGCGCGTGCGCCTCGGTGTGGTTCAATCGGTGCCCTGTCTCTTTAGCAAACTGGTAAGTCTGTCTGCTGGCCTCCCTCCCTCCCTCCCTTCCTCTGAGTGTCTTCTCTGCTTCGGTTCCTAACACGCAGGGCTTCTCCTTTGTGTTTTCATGCTGCACTTGCCATGCGGTGCCGCGAAGAAAGCGGGACTTGATGTCTATGCGCTCTCTCCTCGGGTTAACTTCCTGTTGCGAGTTCAACCTGCTGTCGGTCGAATCGGCTGTCATCACCTGACCCGCAACGTGCGTTTGGCAGGCTACGCTATTACTTGGTGCTGACGCGTGGCATGCCTCTGTTAACGACCAACCGTTGCATCCAATCTCGCTTGTCTTTCACCTGTCTTGCTACTTGAGTGCAGAGAGAGAGAGGGTGTGGTAGATACGGCGCAAGTTCCGTGCAGTATGCAGCAATTCACGCTCAGGTCACCGCTGCGTCCACAAGACGATAGCAGTACATGTCCTCCGCGATGGAAGACGATGTTACCTCTCTCTCCTCTCTCTCTCTCTCTCGCTCCTCCTCCTCGTCTCTCTCCTCTCCCTCCTCCTCCTCTCTCCTCCCTCTCTCTCTACAGGACACAATCTTAAGCGTCGTTCTCTTCCTCCTCGTCGTTTTAATAGGATATACTGGTTTCGTGTGGCGTTTCGCTGTTACGCCTCTTGTAAGTTAGCGCCTGTTCGACTTAGGTTAACTGAATGGACACGGGAACACGAGGATTTCATTATTTCTCTGTCTTCTTGTTCCTCCCCCATGCTTTAACTTGTGAACTGCGAAAGAGCAAGTTGACTACAGTTCACCCAGGTGAGGTGTAGCTACTTGCTAGCCTTATTCTTTGCACCTCACTGGGAGAACGTGCTCTTGGAGACTCGTTGCCCGGTAGTTGGCCAGACATTCACGGCAACAATACTGCAAACGAGTCCGTCTCGTCTCTTGGAGAGTGCTTCGCAGGTGTTTTGACGCCTGTAGGTCTAGTGGAACTGTCCGGCTGTAGCTAGACTTGTATGCCAGTGTAGGGTAAGAGGTTTCGCAGTGTCCGTTGCTATCTAGTCTGCAAGATTGGGACATTTATGACGATCATTTCGTCCGTTTCACTATCCACTGTGAGCTAGCTGCATTTGCGCGAAAGGGGTTTAGTGTCCTTTCAACTTCCTGCCGTATCCCGACGTGTCCGCGGTCATATTAAACGCTTGCACAAAAAAACGCAGTTGAAGCTTTTATGGCGCAGTGTCAGTAGCCTAACCAGAGATTTAGAGGTTCAGGGGGGTTACTTGGATTTTTTGTCTGTTCGAGCATCGAGCCTGAAACCAGGCATAAGACAAGAATCATGCCAATCCACTAGGTGCTGCTTTGTTAGGGTTCCCACTTGTTCGTCATACTTATTCTCCAGTAGGTTAAAAACTAATGTCCTGACCGTTTCTTTGCTAACGAGCAGGCGTAAACAGGCGCCTTCGGGTGGGCTCCAGATAACACAGCGTTTTCTGACCTGTCTGTTAATTTCTCCGGTTTTCTAGATAACCGCTTTTCTAGCATGTCTTAAGGACAGCGACTTCTTGAAATGGCATATTCAGTTAGTTCATTTTTGGGTAACCCCCACATGGACAAGTCTGGAAGCATCACCTGTCATGTATTATGTAGTCTACCGAATTTTCACCGACCACACAGGCTGTGGCTCATTTTGCCAACAAGAGTCTGCATGGGTTCCGGATCGACGATTTTGTGGAAGTTCCTGTCCTTCCACAGCTCTAGAGCCGGCTGTTTTAGCCCAATTTTCACTCGCCCTTTGTTGACCTGCATTCAGTTGGTCCATCATAGGCATCACCTTTCCCCATTCACGTTTACTTGACCAAAACAACTCTGAGGTAATGCATTCTATTGCGTAGTGGACCTCCTCAGTGTACGTACGTTTAAGACTGTCCAAGCCGTATTGACTTTACCATTTTCGTCCTCTCTGGGTGAATCCAGAGGCACCGAAATCCGAATTTTTTTAGAGACATTGACGTAACCACCATACCCGAGCGGTCAGTCATGACAGCAACAAGGAACTGGTATGGCATGCAGGGAGACAGGTTATTCGAAACTGCGGTTTAGTGGTTTTAAATAGTAGGTAGCCTCAGACAGAAGATGTAAAAGTCCCAGCAAGCTCCTGATCTTCCTTTTTCCTACTTGAGCGAACAGAGAATAACCGTCATGACTAGTTGGTCCAGTGATGAAACTGCTGTTTTGTCGGGACTATTTGTTGGCCGGTAGTGTTTTTCCGGCCCTGTTTGTTCGTCCACCGACGACAAAAATCGCCTGAAACGCATGCATTCACGCGGCGTCATCCACCCGAGTTATACATGTGTTTCCTTCTGAGCTCGGCTCCATCCCCATTAAACGGCCTGTCTCCTACGTAGGCAGCTCTCTGGGTTATTACGCTTGATGAAGCGGAAAAAGCCTCTTGGAAGCGCGCAATACTGCTTTTTTTGTCCCCACATAATCATATGATAGGGTGATTTCGCGCATGTTTACTGTGACCAATCAAATCTGGCGTTTTACATTGCCTTTAATTGGCTACTGGGACGGGTTTGCTGCTTCAACCCGCTAATTGACTTTAGTTTGCCGGCCGAGGCCTTAGGAGCAGCTTCCCACTGAACCTTCTCCGAACGTGGGGGGGACGGGGGAGATGTGCGTGGATTTAAAATGCTTTTAGGCAGGTTGATTCATTTCTAAAGGAGTTGCACCAAGACCTTTTGTTATCCACGTTATTTCCTAGCAAGAAGGAAAATACGCTTTCTAGCATATGCTCACTGCTGATTTTGGCAGTCATTTGGCTCTTTGAGTGCGAAACCCCAAAACGGGCTATGGTTTTGGGTTGGGCTCCTAATTAGACGACAACGTGGCTGCGCGTATGTGGCTGCCTATTGAAAGACGTGGGGATGCCAGCGCTGTGTGTGTGTGTGTGTGCGCTCTTAACACGCATGTCTGTAGTTTACTTTTATAACTAATCGGAAGCTCGGTGCCCATGACAGACCAATATTTGTGGCTTCGGGGTTTTCCAACTGACGAAACTACACGGCTTTTCTTCCAACTGCTGGTCTGGCTGCCCTGCCAGCCTTTTGGTATAGTCTTTGTGTTAATCATCGCGCTTGTAAACTTTTCTTTTGGGGTGTACTTCGTCTGCCTGTGTTGTGTTTACGCATGGGTTCGCCGCCCCTTGGGCTGCATCAGCAAGCGCCGGATTGTGACGTGTGACCTGTGACCAAGACACCCAGGTCTACCGCCTGAGGAAACGCCAGGAGTTGTTAACTGTGTCAACTGTTTGGGTTGCCCGTCCAATTACTGCGACGTAACCGACAAACGACTAAGATCGCCCATGCATGTGCACACTCTGGCCGTAAAGCGAAAAGATGTACGATCGCATGTTGCTATGCACAGCCTCCAAAATAGTCATTGATTTGGCTTCGACAGTAGTCGGCCGAGCCGAAACCAAAATGATGAGAGAGATAATCAAGGCCTGGCAATCGGATGCCAACTTGATCTACCAACGCCATACATGTCCGTCAGACACCACATATATACAAGAAGAGAGTACCAATGACAGCAGACCCCGGTGGACCTATCAGCAGTCGGTAACAAAAGACCTATCTTAACTACGTATTTCGCATTTGGCCTATCTCCGATGACGCGCTCAAGAACGAATGTAAAGTGTCGGATGATAATTGAACCATCCTCCCAAGAGATCGCCTTTTCCTTTCATCTCAAATAGGTGCTTTGGAAGAAGTGAGAAACTTTCTTTAGTAAATTTTCGACGCTGGTTCCTCTATTTGTCATCAGACTTGAGTAAATGTGCCAAAAACATTTCACATATCAAACGTGCTTAAAAATCGATCGTTATTTTGTGTTTGCGCTAATCAACGGCTGCCGCTTAAGTCAGTCCGTATTGATTGATTCTCATCTCTTCCATTTTCCCTGAAATTTTCGTGCACCGAATTTAAATCAATACGCCGATTGATACATGAGTTATCGGAGTGCGTGTTCTCAATAAATTCAACCTTTCTTGGAGGGGCAGACTCCGATTATGCGAGTTTTGTCCCATGTAGGTGCTCATCGATCGGTTACAGGAATCACTCGTCTCGTACTCGGCTCGCACTTGAACCACCCCAGTAACCGCACAGGGGCAAAATGACACTGCCGACAAAGACAAGGGAAACTGGAATGACTAATTCTGGCTTATTGGGCGTTATCAGCCAGCCATGTCCATACTCTCCAACGCACATGCAATTCATTACTGATTCCCCGGGTAGTAGTGGTCCCCATCGTAAAAATGGAAGATTTTCCGCAGCCGTCCCGGTCACTAAAATGCAATCCAATCCTAGATGTTCCAGTTCTTTCATTCATTGAAAGCTTTGGTGATTCC
Organism: Schistocephalus solidus; assembly: GCA_017591395.1. NCBI lineage: Eukaryota > Metazoa > Platyhelminthes > Cestoda > Diphyllobothriidea > Diphyllobothriidae > Schistocephalus > Schistocephalus solidus. The sequence goes on along the minus strand of WEDG01007643.1, from coordinate 49,420 downwards.
ATTTCCAGGTACCCGCTCGTAAGGACACCTCAATTGCCTCTCCTAGTATCTAACTAGCTATCATCCATTCTCTCCTGAAATGTAGCGTGCCACTAACCTTTAGAGCTGAGACAGTAGGCATTCATACCTGACGTACTCAAAAATAGTAAGTTCTTCCCAAACAGTCAGTTGTTCGTCTAAATTAGAGAGTTTAGGTGTTCCCGGAACCCTCTTTTTGAGATCAGTCTCCATGCCTTTTTGTAGTAGTCACCTTAGCGGCTAGTCTCTCTTAGGAAGGCAAGTAGTCATTAAGTCCATTAACTTTTATGCAGTATTGGTCCGAAATTTGCGGAGCTTACGTTCCCCCGCGAATTTTTGACGGTCACCTAATGAAGACCTATAAATACCTATGTTTATTTGTTAACCACCAAATTTGTACTCCAGACGCCGGGTCGAAATCCGGATTCAGACGTTGAAACGGGCATCTCAAACGAGCAGCCAATGAGTAGCAAAGACAGATAGAAGGTGCGTTCGGATTGGCTACATCCAAGCGATCGGATTTCCTCTTTTTCGCGAGTATTCTCATAGCGTCTGGGCCTGAGTTTTTCCTCTAAGGTTGTAGTAAAATATATTAATTTGCAGTATCAGTTGTCCAATATTTCGCTTCATTTGGGTCATTACGTACCGCATTGTATCAAAACTAATAAATTATACTTTACTGTATTCCGCACCGTATTCTAAAATATTCAACACTCGAAATTAACTGACCACATGTGGACCCCCCCCCCCCTCTTCTGTTAACGAAGCTTCTACAAGTTCACATTTGTCAGTTAATGTTACAGCATTTAAGTTAAAATGACTATACTTTCAGTACTTATGAGTTTTCTTTACCAACTTAAAAATATGATGATAATAATACATACAATATTATTTGATAAAGTAAGTAAAACCTTAATGTTATAAAATCATCCACATTTATTATCATTCTATACAAACTAACTCCAAAAATGATACTTACAACAAATTCTTGAATTACGTCTGCGAATTCATGAGGCCGTAGATTCAAACGCGCGAATGTTCGGGGTGCTTCTGGATGGTGACCTCACCCCTAGTCATCATCATCTTCGTCGTTGTCTGACTGTCATCTCTTTTGTTTCGTTTACTCCGCGAGATTATTTATGTTCTATACCGACCACTGGCGCCAACTCTCGAATATTCCTTTTGACTGTTTACTTAATTCACGTGCTATGTGCAGCCAGTTTTTTTTTTCGCGGACAGCCTTTTCACCTAGTTCCCCCTTCGTTACCTGCTTTTAATGGGTTCTGATTAATATTTACGTAACTGACCCTTGGCCTGCTCGTCTGTTTTCTAAAAGCGACTTCTCAGGAGAGGTTTTGCCCTGCAGGGCCGCTCTTCTATATTGAGACAGTGTGTTGTGAAGGGACACCTCTGCTTTAGACAATTTAACAAGCAGCGCTCTGCCTGCAGCATCTGTGTCGCAGCTACTTTTTATATATTGCATATCTAAAAATGTTATACCGTACACCCAAAATAGCTTCCACAAAAAGCCCAGACACGTGTTTCACAGATGTTTCTGCTACTGCAGACGGGTTGGTGTCACCAGCCCGAAAATTAATGAGTACAACTCTATTTTTCCGAAGAACCTCTTCCTTTTTTCATATATATATATATATATATATATATATATATATATATATATATATATATATGGAATGGAATGGAACCGACAAAGACAAGGGAGACCGGAATGGCCATTTCTGGCTTATTAGCCGTCATCAGCCAGTCATACCCAATCCCAAGTGTGGCACACACCATTCCCACCTGTGTGGCACACAACGAGCCCGTGGCTCAACGGTAGAGCGTTCGACTCAAATACCAAAGGTCGCGGGTTCGAATCCCAGGTGTGCCACACTTGGGATTGGGTATGACTGGCTGATGACGGCTAATAAGCCAGAAATGGCCATTCCGGTCTCCCTTGTCTTTGTCGGTTCCATTCCATCATATGCTACACGTCGCTATGCGACCGCCTGCGAGGGCTCTAGTCTGAGCTCCAGGGCACAACGGAACATGCATATTCCTTAAGCAGATCGGTGAGCCCCACACTATCATATATATATATATATATATATATATAGAAGCGAAGATGTGCGTTCCCGGAAATAAATGAGAAGAAGAGGCGATCACGGGAACCATGGTTTTATTGTCCTGACGTTTCAAAATCAAACAAGATTTCATCGTCAGAGGTAAATATTGTACCGCGCCTCACAGTATTTATAGGTGGTAACATTTCGGCCAATACGGAATTACTAAGGTCTTTGAATTTGCCTTGAGAATGGGCCGGGTAGGGGGTGGAGATCCTCAGTCATCATGCTGCTTGATGAGCAGGGTGGTGTTTCATCCATGGCGATCATCCTTTGCCTGTTCACTGAGTCCGTGGTGGACTGGGGGAGGGCGGGTGATGGCTTGTGCTCAATCTGGTCGGCGTTCGCACGTTGGCAGTAGTCATCAGTTCCCTCATCGACCGAAGCTGCCGCCCCAGGCTGTTAATCTTGGTTGCGATCGCACCTCCGTGTGTATTCGCACCTGCCGGATAAGTGGTTGAGCTGGCCGAGGCGATAACTGTTCCTTCGTCGGGTCTGGGTTGTGTTGCGATTGCGTGCATTCTGGAAAGCGAACGTGCGTCCAGAGTCTGCGCAATGGTCCGCCACCAAAGACAGCGGGTCCATTTTTCTTATCGCCCTCATGTGTTCTCCGACCCGGGTTTGTAGATGTTTCCCGGTTTCTCCAATGTAGTTGACTGCGCAGAAATTGCATTGAACCCGGTAGATGACGTTTGTTGTTTCACCTCGGGGCAGAGGGGCCTTAGGCCTCATAACTAGATGTCGAATGGTTGACTCTGGCCGGTGGGCGATGCCGATCCCCATCGGTCTTAGGAGACGGGAGAACGCCTCCGAAACACCGTCATGGTGGCGGACCATTGCGCAGACTCTGGACACACGTTCGCCTTCCAGAATGCTGAAATTCTTGGTCGGGGAAGTGACCGCGTGGCAAGGGAAACAATCGAGGCTTGGCACACGGGAACAACCTCCATCAATCGTTGTGTGACGCTTCCTACGGCCTACCAAGCCCTCCGGACACAGCTCAATGATCGAAAGAGACAACGTGAACATGGTCCTAACGTGCATCCGAACATGGGTGAGTCCATGGCGGACACGCACGCAATCGCAACACAACCCAGACCCGACGAAGGAACAGTTATCGCCTCGGCCAGCTCAACCACTTATCCGGCAGGTGCGAATACACACGGAGGTGCGATCGCAACCAAGATTAAAAGCCTGGGGCGGCAGCTTCGGTCGATGAGGGTACTGACGACTACTGCCAACGTGCGAACGCCGGCCCCCAACCAGATTGATAACAAGCCATCACCCGCCCTCCCCCAGTCCACCACGGAGTCAGTGAACAGGCAAAGGATGATCGCCAAGGATGAAACACCACCCTGCTCATCAAGCAGCATGATGACTGAGGATCTCCACCCCCTACCCGGCCCATCCTCAAGGCAAATTCAAAGACCTTAGTAATTCCGTATTAGCCGAAATGTTACCACCTATAAATACTGTGAGGCGCGGTACAATATTTACCTCCGACGATGAAATCTTGTTTGATTTTGAAACGTCAGGACAATAAAACCATGGTTCCCGTGATCGCCTCTTCTTCTCATTTATTTCCGGGAACGCGCATCTTCGCTTCTATTAGCTATATATATATATATATATATATATATATATATATATATGATAGTATGAATCCCAGGTGTGCCACACTTGGGATTGGGTATGACTGGCTGATGCGGCTAATAAGCCAGAAATGGCCATTCCGGTCTCCCTTGTCTTTGTCGGTTCCACTTTAACATATATATATATATATATATGACATGTCACTACATCCTGTAAATACGGCGACATCTGTACAATCCAATACCCTGACTTCGTCTTTAATTATGGATTCGAGTGATGTTCCGATATGTTAGGCTAATAAAGCTCTTATTCCAGTTGATCGTGTCTCCTTTAGGACTGCTTCCTGAAACTCGCCTTTTAGATTCGGCATTCGATTGCTAAACGGCACTTAAACCACTAGCTAGGACATTTAAAACAGCCAATTAGGCCGCTATGCCTGCCGTTGACTGACATTCTGTATGCACCCATTGGATTTCAAACTGGCCTTAAGGTTCACGCGTAGCAAGCGACGAAAACTATAACTGTCTCAGAGTATGCATGTTGGTAAATTGAGGGGAGGGGGTCGTGACGTTTAGAGATAAACGCGGATGCAGTGACTGCTGAGGCTGAAAGCACGCGTGTGCGTGTGCCTTGAGAAGTCGGACTCAAGAAACGGGACTTAACATGCACATATGAAGGTAGAGGTATTGTAGTCTAACCTTGACTCCTGCAGAAGTTCAACCTATACCCTCAGCTTGTGGTTTTTCAAGCCGCTTTGGCTGCTTGTAACCACAGTTGACGTGATCTCACTTCCTCCGATTCCGAGTCAACCCGACCATAGATAAGTTTGAAAGCAGTGACTGACCTAGCGTAAGGCCTCCTCTTCCTAACACCGGTACTATATTAACCAATATAGGGTCAGCCTTACATGTCTAAATCCTCTTCTTGGCCTATGCTTTGCCCTCACTCCTCTGTGCCTATAGCCGGAATCCTGTCTGCGAGAGACAATCCTTCCTTCTGCACTCGCCTGGTTACGGGATCCGACTTGGGCCGTGCGCGACTGCGCCTGTCGTACCCTCGCCCGCCTTCTGCGCTCCTGTCCCTCCGCTGCCAAGGACGCTATCATGGGCACGGGCGGTGGGGCTACTGGCGGCGGCCAAGCCAACACTGCTGGCTCCGGGACCACCAACAGCACCGCGGCCTCTCCGGTCGGCGTATCGTCAGGCAATGCCGCGACCGGTGGCTCGACGATAGCCTCCTCCTTACCCGCCTCATCTCCCCTCTCTGGAGGCTCCGCGGGTGATGCTGCTGCTACGCCGGCGTCTCTTTCAGCCTCCGTGCCTTCTGACGCGGTGGCGACGGGGGCGGCTGGTGTCGCCAACTGCACCTCTGGCATGTCCATCGCGAGTCTGACCGCAACGGCTATGGCTCGCGGCCTCAGGGCACTCGCATCTGACTCCAACTACCACCTCCGACAGATTTTTATCCTCGCTGTGCAGGTGGGTGCTGCCGGTTTCTTCCCATTGTTTGATCTATCTTGGTTGCTTCTGCGAAATGCGTTTATGGCACTGGGTGTAATGCCTGGCTTAGCGCACTACACTCAAACTCTTCTCCGGCTGTTTTGATGCTGGAATTCATAAGTCCGGTGGGGACAGGGTTGACGCTGCGCAAGTCTGCTCCCTTTATATGGAGGCGGACTTGCCCAGCATCTACCACACTCCCGTTGACGCAGGGGTTGCAAGGTTACATCTAGTGGGAGCCATAGTCACGTCTATAAGGGCCATTGCTGCCTGACTCCCAGTCCTGAGAATAACCGACCTATGCCATCATTTGACAAAGTTCCGAGCCGCGATAGTGACGATCAGGTATGTGACTCTTCTCAGAACACGAGGGCCGGGGAGGACAGGGATGCCTGTAACACTGAAATGTAACTTTTATGGGCGGCATAAACGAAGCTGGCAGCTAACTGTTTCCAGAAATCAACGTGGAAAAAAATTACATCTAGCTACATGGGCGCGTACTGTAGATTAGAAGCTGCAAATGAACGGCAAAATGAAAGCCGAGCGTGCGGGCCAACTGACCGCAGCTCATAATGACGAATCACATTGAAGACAAATTAAAAGGAATGTATCGTTAAATACGACTCTCGTGCTGATGGTGACTGAAAGGCCAACTGCAATTGACAACGCTGATGGCCTACCCCCTATTTAGAACCCGGCTAGACCAGGCATGATTGCAGCTCCATAGTCCATAACCTCCTAGGCTCAACGTCAACCCTAATGGGGAGGCGTGACGAGGGATGAGCCAAAAAGGGAGGGGGTTACGTTAAGCCCATCTGATCATCGCTGCCTCGATTGTTAGCGCATCGTGTTCTAGTGCGAATGGTACTAATTTGCCGCGCGGATGGATCCCCCGTGTCCAACCTCTCTCTCTCTCTCTCGCTTCCCTCGTCCACACACTTGTTGACTGCCTGTCAATGAACGGATGATGGTAGACCGGACGCGGAGTGACGGTTTACGTCTAAGAATTGCCACTATTCCTCCCTCCCCCCTGTGTAAAGCAGTAACTATGGCCTCGTACGCAGCCTTCGCAGCCTGGTTAACGCGTTCCCAATGTCAGTCCAGTGTTGCCTATTTTTGGGCAGCCATTGGCCACTTCCGAAGTGATTCCACACACCCACTCTCCAGTGAACCACAACTTAACTGGGGTTTTGAATAACTGAAGGACAGACGTCCGCTCAACGTCTATTCCCCTAGCTTTCTTGTCATTTCAATGAAAAACCCTTGGAACTAGTGTTTTCTGTCCTGCAGTCAATGCTACAATGTCAATGGCGGAAACTGTTCTGGTCCTGCTCCGAGACATCTCGCTATTGAAGTTGTGTAGATTTGGCTCTTTGACCTCAGACCAGAGTGCGTGCGCGTTCCGTTTCGCTGTAGAACTCCGGGTCAGTAAAGCCGCTCAATCGTCGATTGTCTATCTTCATGCCGCCACCACCACCACTGCCTGGAGCTCTGACGCAAAAAAGGCAGCCTCTACTTTCCGCACTACAGCCAGGTCAGGTCGGTGAAGGGCATTCGCATGTGGCTTTGCGTTTTCCTGATCGCAGCTGCCAGAATCGTGAACGCATAGTTTCGTTGGTTGATGACTTACAAACTCGTTATTGAGGCCTCCTCCTCTATCCCTTGTGCCTAACGCATCTTACCCCCTCCCCTGTCCAGCAGATGAGTAGGCGAGGTAAAAAGCTGACCTGGTCTTTCAGTCAGCGCATCGCCTTGCATCGTTTGCTGTTAGTCCCACCCGCCTCCCCTCCCCTCCCCCCTACCTTTAGAAGGTTCCTGAGCGTGACAGTCGGGCGAGCCTGCTCCTTCCTCATTATTGTCAGTATTCCGAACGTAGTCGACTTAGTGCGGGTCTATGAGGAGCCACTGGTTGCAACCCTACCTTTTGGTTCCCCAGACTCGGAATCTATCCTTCACAGCTGACGGAAAACGACAAATAAGTCAGGAATGCCATTTCCCTTCTCCCTTTTTTCGTCAATTTGCTCATATCTTCGCACACCCATCACCGAAAACATACACACTTGGCCGGAGTTCCATCTTGAACCCAACAGGTGACCGTCTAGCAATGCGCAACACCTGTGTTTTTCTGTGGGTGCACATCAACCTGATCGTGCCTGTACTAAGGCTACTGCCGTAACTACCTGGTTCGTTGATGCAGATGCAGGTTGTCGCATCTCTTTACGCGTTCATTTTCCCAGCTCCTAGCGTGGTGGGGGCGGTTGGAGAGCCAGCCTCATCTCACAAAAATTGACGACATTTTCCCTAATTTACTTCCTTCTAGCTGATGGATCGTTATACCCTGATCGTGATGCTTCCTGGTGGATTTTTAGTATGCGTTGGTCCCCCAACAGCCGCTCGGATTGTTTGTTCGAAGTTGTCGCCTTTAGCGCTTTAAAGCCTACGCACAAGGTGACGGTGGCTGGCAAACTTATTTGATGGTTGCCGATAAACATTGGGAAGATAAACGTGTTTTCGAAGTGCATCCCTGATCAGGAAAAGATACGTCTCTGGTGGGGAGAGGCTACTAGCTGTCAACTTTAAGAGTAGAGGCTGTTGCAGAGCAAGGACGACATCATCTGCCGAATCGCTGATGCACCCGGAGTTTTCACCATCTTAAGAAAGTATCTATGGTCTGGCGTTGCTAGGTGCAGTTCACGACCTCATCGTGGCTGGCAATATCAGGTATGGTCATAACTGTGCCAGACATAAGTACAAGACTAGTTTTTTGCTTCGTGCATAATTTCGGTTAATACATCTATGGCTGCGTTGTTTGGACTCGTTCGTCCCGTTCTGCCATGGGGCTCACTTTCGAGCCCCACCAGCAGCAGCCCAGCAGTTAGTATCATAGGCAGAAGAACATTACCGACAAAGATCGGGGAGACTGGAATGATCATTTCTGGCGTAGTATCCGTCATCAGCCAGCCATACCCAACCCCAGGTGTTACGCCACCCGAGGCTCAAATCCACGACCCACTGCGCCATGGGCTCGTGGTTTTGCCAGTCTTGAGTTTTCCATTTAAGTTACCATAGAACAATGCAATTGCCTGCCCCCTAATGCAGTTATTATCTCGAAAGCCGACAGTAGCTGTTGGCTGCTGATTGCCCAAAAACAAACATATTTGGTTTTCTGTCTTGCTTTCTAGCTTCTCCTTCGCCGGAGATCTTTTTCGAATTACTTTTTGAGTTATGCCCTTATAATGGGGCTGACTCAAGCGTGCGCCTGCTCTTAGCTCACGCGAACCAGCGTTCGAACGTACAGTAAAAAAGTGAACATCTCACCGAGGCCGATGTCCGCGCGATAGATGGTAGACGCGTGTATCGCAGTCCTGTTTGCATCACAGTTCTGTACGCAGGCCATAAACAAGCGCATTGGTTTCCCCTGCGCAAAAGTAGTCAAATCAAACGGAGTGCGCGTTGGAAAAAACGCTGCTCTCCGTATAAAACCAAGGCATCTATGACTGTCATCTTGAATCAACTTATTTCGCCTCTATTGAAGAGGTTCATGTCGAAGCACCCGAGTTATGTTAGGCCCGGTCGATAAAAAACGCCATTTTTGTCAACAGAGGCGTGTAAAAAGCCTTATTCCTGTTTAATTCTTGGTCTGAAAATAGTAGTAGGTTCTGTGAAAGTGGCTTTTCGTCGAAGAACTGAATGCTGACGCTCGTTTTGCCCTGGCCCGTAATGACTCCAAGGCAGGCGATCTAGTCATCATCACACCAAATGCGAACAAATGCAAATGTGCGCTGTTGCATAGTGGGTGCTCCCCGTGAGTACTGCACCATGCATGCATTCACTGTCTGTTTTATGATACCTGATGCTGCATTCGAGAGAGAGAGAGAGTCCATGGTTTTCACGTGAGATTCCTCAGACGACAGAAATATGTGAGTGTTTTACGGCTGTGAATCTTGACCTCTGTGCGCGTTGCTCACTCAAGTTATCAGTAGATGTTTTAATCCTGCCGTCTCCCCGGAGGAAAGACTGAAGCGCTGCAGTTGGATCTTTCTACTTGCGGTCGGAGACGCCTTGCTGGTTGCACACTCCTTCAACCTGCGTGCTATCTCGTCTCCCTTGACCCCCCCCCCTCCCTCCTGCTCTGGTTTGCGCAGTCGCGAAGAGAAAAAGCGGCTCTGCGTTTTCGTGAATAGACGTCTTCCGAGGGCCTAGCCGCTGCGATCACTGCTTCATTACGGGCGAACATTGGAGGCGGTCAAACCGGTTCTTCCAAATGAAAGTTGCGTTAAGGAAGCACTCATGCCTGACGACCAAACCCTCCCCGCCTTGGCATAACAGTATTCTGCGGAATCAGGCGGACTATGTCTGATGGGGAGGCCCGTTTTTACGCCTATATCATGAAATGTCAAGCCAAATTTTGAAAAATGTTTTGGATGCGAAGTAAATTGGTCTAAGAGTAGGGTTGTCACATTGGCTATCGTACAGCCTAATCTCAAGATGCTTCAGTCAAGTCAACATGCCGGCTTTGAATGAGCCTTCTGGCCGTTGCGACAACAGGACTCTGTAAAAAATGACTACTTAAGTGCAGTTTAGGCCGTATCACATGCAAAGTGCCGAAATTTACGAAAGCTTGATAATCGCTCGAAAAACGGCACTACCGCAAGTCCAAATGCTTTGAAATACTAATAAACAACTCAATAGGAATGTAAAACCTAAAGGAAATATGAAAAGTAATATTTCTTAGTTATAAATACCATTTTTTTAAAAAAAGCGGTTCATGTCCAAAACGTGATAAATCGCTGTATGTACGACTAATACATTTAAATAGAATCATCGTCTAATATCGTAAGCATACCACTTTGTGTACATTAAGAGAACTTTCCATGCGCTAAATTTCTTTATTGGTATTTTTCAATATTGAATTATAATTCGTGTCAGCTCGTCCTTGAAATACCGGCGAAAATTTCACGATTTCGGGTGTTTTCAATATCTTGGCCATAAATGTAGATTCTATCTTATGTGTTCATCAAAACCTTCAAAATAAGTTAGTTCTTAAAAGTATTTACCGAAGAGGCGAAATTTTGGATCTTCGTTTTACTGCAGATGGCCTTTGAAGTCATATTTGTAGATCCACCCAAACACGACCACTCATTTCAGAGAAAAATGAACGTCCACAACAAAAATTCGCAATTAAGAAACTTTCTATAATAAGGTACCTCTTTTAAAAGTGTTTGAAGTTGATAATTCACTGTCGAATATCTGCGTACTTTATTTTTTAAAGTTGAATCAAGATGAAAATGTGGAATTTTGACCGGTTCCTTGACTTTCTTGAGAATAAGTGATCCCTTTTCTGCCGAATATGAAAGAACTCACTTTTGACTTTATATTGGAAGGTCTTCCACTTCATTTGTTTACTCTAGTGCCTTGTTCTAAGATTTTAAATGCACACCAGAGTGGCCGAATATACACCATTATTTTGCGAAAACTGCTAATCTTCTGTCCATTGCGTTTCTGCATTCTAGATTAACAGATAGTATATTATAAAAAAGTACCTTATTTAAAGTAGCCTTTATTCATATCAATCTTTAAAACTAACTCTATGTATGTATCTTGTAATCTTTCGGCGTTGTCACCATATTAAAACAAAGCATACTGGCAACCAAGTTTATCCTTGCGTTTTGTGGCAAAAATACGTCACAAATTTGCAAAAGTTAATTTATTACGCTGAATTATCTGCTTGTATTTGAAAAACAGTGCGTTTTCTCACACTTGCCTTCACCTGATTTTCAGTAAATTAAGATCAAATTTACCGTTAGCAGAAGGGATATATTTGGAAACTTGCTTAATTTTATTAATTTCTTTTATGGTACAATGCAGAATAACCATGGACTTTGCTCTGTGATGTTAACTAACATAGGAAATTTATTGAATGCCCGGTAACCTCCGATTTCACCCAAATCTTGTCTGTTTTCCTTAAATATACTGCAGTAAACATGCAGCGTTCTTTAGTAAAACGCATCCTGAACCTCAACTCCACTCAACAAACAAAAATAACAATACTAAGTGAACACTTAACTTTTGAATCAAATTTTCAGAAAATATTGCACGAGTTATGTCACCTACTCTAGTATGCGTGTTTCCTAATGCTTTTGATGGTTATGGAAAACATAAGCAAACATATACTTCCTTTAACTCGTTTGGTTGCAAATTGTATCTTCTGAGAATTGTTTCCTTGAAGAAAGTGTATCTTTCGGTCTTAAAAAACTTCTTTTCCAATTCCCGAATAATTTTGACTCTGGCCTGTTGCGTTTCACGTGCATTTAGGGTCTCCCGACTACATGACATATACACTCCGTCCAAGAAAAATCACCCATTTCTCTACGTTTCACAGCACAACAGAAATACACGTTTCACTCTTAAGGTGCGCAAATACCTACCAACCACCCTTGCATTCCCGCGTTCACGCGGGTACTCTTTTTTGGCTAGCAGTGTACGCATGTGCATACGTGTGTGGGGACGATCGGAAACGGGGTTTTTATCATACTACTCACTACTTTATACCTTCAGGTGTGCATGTTGTTGGGTCAATGCTTCTAACTATCGGCGGAATCCTCCGATGTTTCGGTTTGTCTCTGTGGCGATGACCCAAAGAGCACTTCTCGTTCTTTTGCCGTGGCGCCTCTGCGCCATGCTGAAGTCTGAAGGAATACAACGTAACTAGGCCTCTCGCCCCTTTATTCACCGGGGTCGCGCCGCCGTCCGGCGGTAGTGGTGGTAATCATGTCGATGTGTCGTCGGTTAATTTTCGCTCCCTAGCTCTCTCGAACACGCACCATACCGCTGCTGGCGCGTGCGTGCGTGTACGTGTCCGTGCCATGATTGCATTCCTGTCGCGTGTGCGCGCGTGCGCGCGCATGTCGCGTGTGGAGGCGGCCAAGCCAAACACGTTCACATTCAAGGTTGCAGGCCTGTCGACCAATCGGTAAGGCGAATTTCGGTGCGTGGCGCGCACACACGTCTTGTTCGTGGTTGTTTGATAATGCTGTGGGCGGCGTGACGGCGGCGGTGTCTGCCCTGGAAACGCCGAGCGCAGCAAGGTTCTCGCCTCTGACGCTTTACGGGCCTGCCAGGGCTGCGTTTGGAGCATTCATTGTAAAAATTCAATTCCTGAGTGGTTTAGCTGACGAGGCGCTCCCAGTGGTCATCCGCTCATCAACGTTAACCAGTGAGGATGTTAACATCCTTCGGACACCTCCCCCCACACACACATATCATCACATCCTTCCGTTCAGCCTACGCGCGCACACACACACGACAACTTTGTAACGCTCACAACCGGCTACCTATTATCATCCTTACCTCCGTGTCTTCGTCGTCGTCTCATCACATGCTACTATCACACCAGACCAGAGACCAGGGCTGGCTGTTCTTTCGCACCAGCTTTCTGTATGAAGAAACCTTATTCTCCCCCCCCCCCCCCCCCCCTATTATCCAGGCTTGTCCTCAGCCCTAGCCAACGACTCCAGCGATCGCGAGTTTGAATCATGGCGTTTATTTTCCTATCTCCTCAGAGGTCAGACAGCCTACTTCCTTCAGAACCAGAGCAGTCGGAAAATGTTTCTGCCCAGATGAGTAATGGAGGCCCGGGTCTGTTTTTGGAACATCTGATTGAATCGCAAACGTTACTCGAACAGATCTTCTATCCACCCTGGTGGGAACCACTTCTGCTCTGTGGAGATAGGGCACTTTCGTGCCGTTTGGATCGTAGTTAGAGGGGCCTTTGCAACACCGATCTCATTATTTTATCGCACATCCACAGTGTTCCTCTGGCGTGCACAGATTAAGACGATTGGAGGTGGACTTGAGCACAACAGCTGATCCGACATTAAACTATCGTCTACGCGTGCCCCACAAGTTCTGGCCCTCTCAACTTGCACTAACTAACTTTACTCACCCAAGTCGCGCATCCTTGCGAGCAGCCGCCACATTAACCAGCAGTCATTACGACCCGGTTCTCAGTCCCCAACACTGCCTCCATTCCGAGCCATGGCTTTCAGAGCCTCGTTATATATGTTAAAACCACATCGTGATTGTTACAGGAATAAATGTTGTGCAGAATCAGTCTCACTCATTGTTAGCAGGATCAAACCAACCGGACTGAATTTAACCCAGAGCGCACTATCTTACTAGACCTTTCATGCCGTCTGTCGCCTACCGCAAGTTCTGGTCGCCCAACTGATGCCAATCTAACTTCACACGGACATCTGTTGGACATCATTATGTCTGTTGCCGTTCTGGAGCCTACAATCTCACGTGGTCTTGTTTGTACACGTGACCCCATTGTGAAAACTGCGAGTAAAGGACTCCCATAACACAAGTATGGTATGGAGGGGAGGGATTTATGGATGAATTGAATGTAACTGACAGCTTTTTTCGGGAAGCAAGAGTAAAAAAATATATTTGAGCCACTGACTTGTTTAAACACCCCAATACATAGAAAGAACACGAGCCATAATTTTAAATAAGTAAAATTAGGAGCTGCAAGGGAACGCAAGAATGAAAACTAAGGGTTTTGGTTTGATATTTCAGGCGAAATGATCCCTCCCCGTACTGGTTAATCAAATTTAAGGAGAAAGTAAGAAGAGAATATCCTTGAATTTGACTCTGGGGATGACCGTGACTGACCCTAAACCTCCGAGCCTAATCCTAACCCGAGGCCGAAGCAGAACGCTAACCCTACTGTTAACACTTAAGAGGGTGACATGGGAATGTTCAAAATGATGTCGATTATCTTAAGCCTACCCAAATTACGTAAGTAGGTATTTCGTAGTTTTAAACTAAGTGGGCCATATACGCGTTTGTCGCCTGCGCTTGTAGCGGCCATTGAGTAGAAGCAGTAGAAAAAGGAACACGGGTATGGGCGTGGGTGGTTGGATTTGCAGTCTTCTCTAAATTTCGATCGCGTTGTACACCGTGGCAGTAAAGCTTTCTCCTCCACAGGGGCCGTGCGCAAATTTCATGGTCTTTGAACCAAAAGCGTGCCAGACGGAGGTAAGGCAAATGGCACCGTGTGAGCATTTAACGCGCTTGGGTTGGGTGCAGTTCCATCCCTCGAAACTTCCTTCTGGTGTCAGTCATTACCACCATTATTTAAAATTGAGTGTGAGCCAACCGAAAACCCTTTTTAGGGTTGCAGATATAGTGATGGCAAAGCTTGTCAGTCTCCTCTTTGCTCTGCTCTTCTTCAGTTTGATGCAATATTAGAGGTAGTAGTAGTAGTCCCGCCTCCGGTTTTCCTGGCTTGGTAATGACACCGGGCCCAGGTGGAGTTAATTAGTTAGTTGGGCATAATTATGGCTAGTTCATTCAGAAGTCGTTGGGTTCTCGAGTCGGCTTGCACTGTTGTGTTGGACCCAAACGATTCACACAAACCTCTGACCTTCATTAGACGCTGGCCAATTTCTTTGCCAGTGGAATACACTTGGGCTTTCCACGATTGCAGCTTTGTGAAGTACTACAGTTGTTGCTTATTCTTCGTTGTGTAGTATTTTCAACTAATGGAACCCTAGGGAATAGGGCAGCTTGCCAAACAAAGTAGAGGTCTCGTCGTCATCATCCTCCGATTCATTTTTGGAGCTATATGTTGTTTCAAATCCGCCCCCCCTCTCCTCCTATTCCCTTCTTCGCCTGGGGGGCTCCTTTCAGCCTGGCAGTGACTTGCATCCTCTTTTCCCCTCTGTCTCCGTGGTTAGAACCTTTGGACCGGGTATTCCGGACGAACCGGTCTACTGTGCACTGGGTGATTCTGCACCACACGCGGGACTCATTCTGCCGGCCACTCAGAGCCTCTACAAGCACGTCTCTGCACAATCACAGAATGCTGCTGCTGCCCCTCCCGCACCCTCGACTACTGGCGATCCCACAAGTGCTTCACCGCCGCCAAACTGTTCGCCCCCGCCCACAATGCCGGCAGCTACCTTGCAGACCTGCCTTCAACTCCTGCTGCAGCTCCTCTCAGAGGATCCCGTGCCCAATGTGCGTTTCGCAGCAGCTCGTGCCCTCCTCCTGATCAGTGGCAGTATCGACCAAAAGTGAGTCTGTGTAGTCCTCTTTCTCGGTAGTTTAGCCCTCCTGTGTCAGGTGTCTTTGCTGTCTCGTCGGACGGCTGTGATCTAAGATGCACAAGCCCTACTTGGCGCAAACCTGTAATACGTAAATTGTGATAATGAGGGGTTTTATGCGTGGGGGTGGAAATGGCAACAAGTAGGCAATTGTAGAGGCAAAAGAAGTAACTGAGCCGCAGATTGTTTAAATACGCCAACTCAGTTCACGTAGCAGCGCGCAATTCAAAAAACGGTGTCGTGGCAGACTCTAAACGAACTTTAACTCTAACATAACCCTTGCATAAGTAGCCATAGTAATAGTGGTAGTAGTAGTAATAATAATAATAGCGTGACTATGCGCAGTAGATCCTTAACGTTGAGACTTTTTGGAGGGAGTTGGTATGGATTTGCCGCGTCCATCTCTCTTTCCTCTGCCTCTAAACCTGTCGGTTTACTTATCTATCTCTTTCGCTACCTCTGCATGCCGCCCAGGTCAGCTCAGAAACAACTGCTTCCAGCGCTCAAGAAGGTGGTGGAATCTGATCCGGACGTCGACGTACGCTATTTTGCTCAGGACGCACTTTCGGGTAAGTCTTGTGTCCTTGTCCCCGCCCTTGCGTACTCTCACGTAGCGCTCTTTACGCGTACCAAATGTGCCCGGTGTTTTCTTCCCCTCTAGTTCTTGGAACCGCCTAATCTTCATCAGGGCAGACCAAGCCTTGCGCGTGGTCACAAGGCGTCTCCTTCCTCGACCTCTTCTACTGCGCGCTCATCTCTCCATCTGAGTGCAGACACGCACACCTAGACATAAGGTTGCTGCCGCTCGCTGCAACGGCCTCCACCAGCTCGTTAAGACTGTGTCGCGCCTCTGACCCTCACCTCTTGCCCCGCGCGCACTCGCTACCCCCCCGCATGTCTATTTTTCGGCTCTACTGCTACTAATACTACTGTTTTCACAACCTCTCGTTCATTTCTGTCCCCATTGCGGTAGCGCCAGCGCGTCGACCCCAATATCACTCTTGCACTAATGTCGCGAGGCCGTACACGCACACACACACACACACACGAACCATCTCCCTAGCTTCGTCGCGTCCTTCCACCTGTGATCGCTTCCCCCTCCCCCCTCCTCGGCGCTCGACTTCGCGGATCGTCCTCCATTTTTACACCACACATTTGCAGACACATTCATGCAAGCTGACTGACTGGTGTATAATGCCTGCCGGTATTGTTAATTTCCGTTTCGTGTGTGTATGTGTGTGTGTGTGCGTGCAACGCGTTCGCTTTCCTCAGAGGTGTAATTCTAGCCCATTCTGTTTGCCGCCTCCGTATCGCACTTCAACCTGCCCCAACACTTGTGTGTTCGTCGTGTAGGTTTCCCAGTTCCACTGGCTGATCCCTCGACCCTAGGTGCCCCAGTTATGTGGCGCAGACTTACGTTCATCACTGCATACCTGATCCCATCTTGTATAAATTTAGTGCTGGCACATTTTCTCCCCCCCCCTCTGCCCCCCTGCTTCCAGTCGTTTTGTGTGGCCTTCTCCCCCTCCTCCTAGGGGGCCCCGTTTGTGGACTGAGCCGCAAATGGGCCTCGGGCCCCATCCCACCACTCCGGTCTGTGTGCGTCTTGCTCGCTGCTCCCCCCACTGTCATATGTTCAAGCGCGTGTCTGGCCAGTGGTAACACGTGCGCATTCATATACATTTATATATACATACATGAATGCGTCTGCAAACGACTGAGTTCAAGGTCGTGTGACCATTTGTGCATCTCTGGCCTGCGTCTCTCTCTCTCGCGCGCGCCTTTTGTTTTCTCAGCCTAAGTAGCTTTAGGAAATTTTGCCAACATATAGGGGTGGTATAATGTCCAAAAAACCGTCTGATTATGACGATGTTAATGCTTGTTCCACCTACAGGTTCTCCCCTTCTCTTGAAAATTTCATCTTTTTTTCTCCCATTTCCCGCTCCCTCCAGATTCTACTGAGCCATTAAATTTAAGATAATACGATAAAGAGAAGTTTATATGACACACACAGATCCGGGATTAGCATACAGACTGGCTTTCTAAACGCAGCGGCAGGCGACGATGCGCTCGACTGTGGCTGTCGATGCTCAGATGGTACTAAACATTTGAGTAGAGATGCCTTGCATGGCAGCCTACAGGAACCGCCCGCAATAAAAGTGCATTCGTTCCTAATTTCGGAAAAAATAGGTTTAGGATTAATGCGAGGGTTATTGGTAAGGTTAGGGTGAAGGTCAGAACTCAGGATCGTGTTTAGAGTAGGGCTAGGGTTAAGAGTAAGCTTACAGTTTAGTTTTATGTCAGGATTGACACCTGGGACCGCTTACCCTCCCTGAAATTTACCCCCGTGTCCAGTTTAGGCTGTCATACAAAACATCCTTACCGACAGTTGCATCAAGTGGACGTATCCAACCGAAAGAAGGGATGGTTAAGATGAACTTAGTACCGAAGCCTCTTGGTGACGGGAAAGAGTAGGGTCAGCCTGCGATGCGCCCTTTGCTTTGGTGTTAACGTCAGTCCTCTCGCGTCCGGCAGGAAC
Source organism: Schistocephalus solidus (assembly GCA_017591395.1). Lineage (NCBI taxonomy): Eukaryota > Metazoa > Platyhelminthes > Cestoda > Diphyllobothriidea > Diphyllobothriidae > Schistocephalus > Schistocephalus solidus. The sequence continues at coordinate 31,536 of WEDG01007643.1, read as the reverse complement.
CACAGTTACCTAGCTAATTATCGCTGCCGTCCTCTGTGCACATTCCCGTCCGCCAATCTCTTGACTCTGTACCGCCCCCCCCCCCTCCTCTTCTTGATAACATGTTCCATGTCTAAAGTCTGGAATGCATGCTATGCAGGTTTGCACTGCTCCACCGAGGTGGCGATGATTAGTATCGTGGTTGACTAGCTACCTCGGATGAGACTTCGACAATAGGCAGAGGAGGTGTTATGAATTGAGTCGGTGTTCTGTGTGGTATGCTGGACAGAGCATTACGTACAAGAGTGTGAGCGTTTGAGCCCCATCTTCTCGTTGTTTAATTAGTATTTTGTGTCAATTGGCATCAAGATATAAACTTGAAAAGCAAAGTTTTCAAAGCCGGGGGGCATGGCTTCAGAAAGAGTCAGGATTGAACTGTTAACCTCTCGGGGAGTTTTTCGGTTCATCCCTGTCAGGGAAAGGGAATTTTTGGCCGATATCGGAAGGTTGTATGTTCTTATCACGTCGGTGTCACCAATATCGCGGTAGCTTAAGTTATTAGGAACCCCGGTTGTATCCGGGAGCCTCAGAGACCCACAAACGAGGTGAATCCAACTGGAATAAAATCAGCTATGCACTCAAGCGTGTCTCTGTGAGTCCATGCGTAACATGTGTCAACCATCCCATCACCAGTCGGTCTCAGGGCAGACAAAGTTGGGGGAAGGGGAAGTTAGAAGTACCTCCCGTATTACTGGTTGCCTTACGTAAATTTTTATGGAACTGGACTTAATGTTAGAATTGTTTTTAAGACAGTTAAGGTTTAAGTTGGGACACATTAAATGGAATCCTCCCCTCTCTCTCCCCCCCTCCCCCATCAAGTAATACAATAGCTCTAACATGCGATATCGGGGTGTGGTAAAGGTGAGGGTTATTTACAACCGTTGCGTGTTGTGAGCTTTCTTTGGTTCGTGGCACAACCTCCATTGAACAACGCATGACAGCTTTAAGGGTTGTTTTAAGTTTCCTCAGCTGAGGTTTGAAAGTGAAGGTCATCGGAAGTTATTTCTAAGTTTATTGTTTTGGTTCTAGTATTTGGCTGATTGGTGTATGGGCGCTCACCAGTCGGTCACTGAACTCACTTGAATCCCGCCAGCAACCGCACAGCGGCTAGTGGTATAGACAGGATAACATGGTCGACAAAGACAAGGGAGACGGGAATGACCATTTCTAGCTTATTAGCCGTCGTCAGCCAACCATACCCAACCCCGGTTGGTGCACTACCCGAGGCTCGAACCCCTCAACTGTTGGTTAGAACTCTACCACTCTTACCCACTGATTAATGGGCTCATTCTTTTGTCATGTATGGCTGGCTGCTGAGACATAATAAGCCAGATAGGGCTATTTCAGTTTTCCTAGTCTTTCTTGGTAAATTTTTTCTGTCTATCTTCTTGACTATTCTCATCGTTATCGGAAGCACATTACTAAAAGTGAATTTTCTGAAAATGTATTCTCCACCGCAGCACTGAATGCTTGTTGTTATTTCAAAGTCACAATAACTTCACACCGAGGGAGGCTCAATGCGGTGGGTAAGCATGCGAACCGTTAGGCATGATTTCCGTGAAGGACTGGCGAGTTTTTTTCCCTATTTACGAGGAATTAAAGTGACTGATCTCCGCGAAAAGTAGCCCATAGGATTTGGAGATCGCGACAATCACAGCGTACAACAAAGCTTCATTCCTCCAAAGCCGTCATCAGCTACAGCAGTGGTGCCCAATGCAAGTTCACACTAAATAAAATGGCTGGTGCATAAATCGGAAATGCAGAAACCTTTCATGGTCATCAAGTCAGCCTAGGGTACCTGACCAACCAGAACAGTACACCTGCTCAGCTCAGATGGAGCTGCCCTTCCGACGGCTAAGTCGCAGATCATCGAGGAAGGAAGCCATTAACAAATTTGCTTAACTGTAGATCAACGCTGAATCGATTGCCTACTATCTCTTCCAGCGGCGGCGTTCAGAACCAAAACTCCGGGCTCTGACTCAGTTCAAGCAGATACTACAGTGTTTCAAGGAAGCATCAGTGTATTATGTACAGCACTATTGAGAAAGAGGTGGGCTGTAGGGGTACTAGTTAGGGGTAGCACCACACAGATAGCATTTGGTCGCTCCATTTGTCTCGTACAGGTGGTGAATGCTCCTGTGGCCGCCTCTAACTGATACCCAACTCTCACCTGTGGCTCCTCGAAGTTATGTTCTTCCCAGCGGCCACATCCTGGGCCACCGTCACGACCGGCGGGCTAAACCAGGTGAGGGTCTCCGGTGTTGTGTGTGCCTCCACACCCGGTATGTCCGACTCCCGAACTTCCCACCTCCCCCCCTCTCAAAAAGTCCTACAGTGGGGGCGAAAGCAAACCGTAGGCGGCCCAGGCTAACTCGGGTCGTTATTCCACTAAAACAAAACTGTGACCCATAGTGGAGTTAGGCAGCCGTCTGCGATGTTCGAGCGGCCCTATTTAGGGACAGCACTGCTTGCCTCCTCACGGAGGAAGGGGCTAGAAAAGGTGCCCTAAACAAATGTTGGTTATCACGTCTTCTACAGCCGGCCACGGCTCGCAGATCGCAAAATACGCATTCGTAAAACTCAAACAAACAACAATACCCCCCATCCCAATCCCCCTTGCCATACCCTCCAGGCTGCTCGGGTGAGTCCACTCACACTAGCAGCCTGGAATGTTCGTTCCCTTTAAGACAATCCTAGGAGCAACCGGCCGGAACGAAGGACGGTGCTAGTCGCTCGGGAACTGGCGCGCTACAAGGTGGACATTGCTGCTCTCAGCGAGACCCGATTCTCTGAGCAGGGTCAGCTGGAGGAGGTGGGTGCCGGCTACACCTTCTTCTGGAGCGGCCGGCCAAAGGCAGAGCGACGCGACGCTGATGTTGCCTTTGCCATCCGGAACGACATCGTGGGACGTCTGCCCTGTCTACCGCAGGTATCAATGATCGCCTGAAGAGCCTCCGCCTGCCTCTTCGGGGAGACCAGTTCACCATCATCCTCAGCGCCTTCGCTCCCCCAAGGACGAGCTCTGATGCCGCGAAGGACAAATTCTACGAGGACCTGCACGCCCTGCTGGAAACTGTGTCGAAGGTGGACAAGTTAATTGTCCTTGGTAACTTCAACGCCCGCGTCGGGACGGACAACGCTGCCTTGTAGGGAGTGCTGGGTCCCCACGGTCACGGTAGCTTTAACGATAATGGCCTTCTTTTTCTGCGCACGTGTGCGGAACACCGTCTCTAGCTGACCAACACTTTCTTCCGACGTGGGACAAGGTCACGTGGATGCACCCTCGGTCGCGGCACTGGCATCTGCTACACTATGTTCTCGTCCAGAAGCGAGATCGACAGTACGTGCTGGTAACCAATGCGATCCGCCATGCCGATGGTCGGACAGATCACGGCCTCGTCATCTCACAGACGAGGCTCCGACTGCAACCCCGACGAAGGCCCCAAGATAAAAGGCCGCCAGGTAAGTTAAATAATATTTTATTAAATTTGCCTGCTCACTGTTTTGACTTCCGCAGCCAAATAACCGAGAAACTGGAGGACCTGCATGCTCCAGATGATAATGCTACCGTGAATACATGATGGTGTCAAATGCGAAATGTTATCCAGTCCAGTGCCCTCGAATTCCTCGGACGCGCACGCCGTCAACACCAGGACTGGTTTGACGACAATGACGCCGACATCAGCAACTTACTCGCGGAGAAGAATGGACTACACAAAGCCTACATGGACCTTCGGACTGACGCCACCAAAGCAGCCTTCTTCAGATCCCGGCGCCTTGTACAGCAACGGCTGCGGGAGATGCAGGATGCCTGGATGATCCGAAAGGCTGAGGCAATCCAGGGGTATGCGGATCACAATGAAATGAAACTTTTTCAAAGCCATCAAGGCAATCTACGGTCCGTGTATCAAGGGGACCAAACCACTGCTCAGCTCTGACGGCACAACACTGCTGACAGAGAAATCACAAATTCTGAAGCGCTGGGCCGAGCACTTCAGAAGTGTCCTTAATTGCTCATCAGCCATCTCCGATGCTGCCATTGACCGGCTCTCTCAAGCGGACACGAACAATGACCTGGATCTGCCGCCTTCCCTACCAGAAACCATCCGGGCCGTGTAGCAGATTTCCAGCGGTAAAGAACCAGGATCCGACGCAATCCCACCGGAAGTCTACAAGCACGGTGGGCCCCGGCTGATGGCAGAACTCACAACACTCTTCCAGTAGATGTGTCGCCAAGGACAAGTTCCTCAGGATTTCAAAGACGCGACCATCGCCCATCTCTACAAACGGAAGGGGAACCGGCAACTCTGTGATAATCACAGAGTCATTTCGTTGCTCAACATCGCCGGGAAGATCTTCGCCGGTATCCTTCTCAATCGTCTTAACGGTCACTTAGAGCAGGGCCTGCTCCCGGAAAGCCAATGTGGCTTCCACCGACACCGCGGAACAACCGATATGATCTTTGCCGCCCGCCAGCTACATGAGAAGTGTCAGGAGATGCGAACTCACCTATACACTACCTTCGTGGATCTAACGAAATCCTTTGACACGGTGAATCGTGACGGACTGTGGAAAGTCATGCAGAAATTTGGTTGTCCTGAGCGGTTCACGGACCTGGTGCGTCAGCTTCATGACGGGATGACGGCGAGCGTAACTGACAACGGGACGATATCCAAAGCATTTGCAGTGACCATCGGAGTGAAGCAGGGCTGCGTACTGGCCCCCACCCTCTTCAGTCTCATGTTCTCGGCTATGCTGATGGACGTCTACCGTGATGAGCAGCCTGGTATCCGCATCGCCTACAGAACTGCCTGGCATCTCAACAGTCGGCGTATGCAGGCTCCAACGCGCGTGTCTACGACTACAGTCCATGACTTGCTCTTCGCAGACGACTGCTCCCTTAACACCGTGACGGAGGAGGACATGCAAAGGAGCGTGGACCTCTTCGCCGAAGGCGGCGCCGATTTTTGATTAACAATGAGTACAGCCAAAACGGTTCTCATGCACCAGCCGCCACCCAGCGCAGAATACAATGCTCCTCGAATCAATGTCAGCGGTGCTCAACTCAAAAACGTGGAAACCTTCGCTTATCTAGGAAGCACGCTGTTACGCAACACGAGAATCGATGACGAGGTTGCCCAACGGATCTCCAAAGCTAGTCAGGCCTTCGGCCGGCTGCAGGCCTCCGTGTGGAATCGCCACGGTATTCACCTGAACACCAAACTGAAGATGTACAAGGCCGTCGTCTTGACGACACTCCTTTACAGAGCGGAAACCTGGACCGTCTACTCGAACCAAGCCAGGAAGCTGAATCACTTTCATCTCAGCTGCCTCCGCAGAATACTTAAGCTGAGATGGTAAGACAGGATCCTGAACACGGAAATCCGGTAGTAGACCGGAATTCTCAGCATTCACGCCATACTGAGGCAAGTGCAACTGCGATGGAGCAGCCACCTGGTAAGAATGGACCACGAGCGACTACACAAACGACTTTTCTACGCAGATGTTGCTACAGGTTCTCGCCGGCATAGGAGTAAAAAACGACGCTACAAGGACACTTTGAAGAAATTGCTGAAGCAACTGCAAATCAACCCGGTGACCTGGGAGGACCTCGCCCAGGATAGACCGACATAGAGAAGATCAGTGAAGACTGGTTCAGCAATCTATGAGTCAAACCGGATCGCCGCCACCAAGGCCAAAAGAGCGGCCCGAAAGTCACCAGCACCCCGCACCAACACCGCCAATGCCCAGGCCCTGCAAACATGCCCGCGCTGTCAACGCATCTTCCGCGCGCGAATCGGCCTGGTTGGACATCTTCGGACGCAATGCACCAACAATCCAACAATTCCAATTTCTACGTCAAATTCAGCCAACCCTACCTTCTGACTCCCCCACCCTCACTCCTGGCATCAATTCCATTACTCCCACCATCATAGAGACCACATCCATCTAATCATCGCCTGTTGCCCCCACCACCGCAACCACCACCGCCTTCGCCTTCACTACCACCACCACCACCACCATCAGCGATGGGGAATCTCTCCTAAGCTGAACTCAATGCGACCGCTCATTCACCTCACGCATCGGCCTGGTCGGTCACTTGCGAATCCATCGTTCACAGACTGGTGAGCCAGTGCCTGGAGCACCAACACACAGCAGAGATCGTCGCCTCCACTGCCCTCACTGTCCTCGCGCATTCACTCATCGCATGGGCTATTCGGTCACATGCGCATCCATGACAGCGGAATTCACCACAATGCCGACAACACCGATACACCATGCACACCCTCCGCTCCTGCCATTCTTACCGCCACTGCCACCCCTACTACAATGAATGGCATCCCCCCAGCCTCTACCGATTTCTCCTGCCCGCACTGCGCCCGCAACTTCAACTCACGCATTGGCCCGGTCGGTCACCTGCGAATCCATCGAACGGAGACTGGTGAACCAGTGCCTGGGGTTTCGACATACAGTCGACGTGCCTGCCTTCAGTGCCCTCACTGATCTCGCACATTTATACACCACATGGGCCTATTAGGACACATGCGCCTCCACGACAACCTCCGGTAAACGACCGGAGGCTAAGCTACATCAGTGCACACTACCTTCACCAATACATCGACAACACCCTCACAATCACCATTTACCAGAGTATATCACGGTCTCCTAGAAACCGTGGGTGGAAAGTTTGCCAATATAACGCTTCCACCAGACCACGCCGTCGGCTCAGTGTATGTGCTGTGTGTGTCGAGTGGCTGATCAGTGGACTGGGAGTCAGACGGCAATGGCTCCTCCATATCCCCTGAGTAGGTAAATCCTGGTGTGTGCGTTATGGGGCCAGGTCATGTTGTGGCACGCGAAGACGTGTACGCCGATCGGTCAGGCAATGCGCCCACTCCCACATCAGGCAACTGACCGGCTCGGACAGTGGTCTGATGGTGGGGGTTGGGGAGAGAGTGAGGTCGACAGCTCAGCGCATTTTCCTCACTATAAACAATCTGACGCGCTTAAAACTATCACGGTTCACTTAAAGCCGTGGCTTTAAGGTTGCCAACTGACGGGATAACTCGGGCCGCGTGGTCAGCCCAATTGTGTGTTTTGTGTGTAGTGGCGGACTGAGAGTCAGGCTGCAATGGCTCCTTCTTAATGTGGCCTTTATGGCACTCCCACTCCGTGGGATCAGAACCAGGTGTGGTCGTACACCCAGTGGCGGCTCCGGCCGCGCCAGCCACCTGTGCCCTCTCCCATCTCCGCTCTTCTTGACTCTGTCTTGACACCGGGTTCAGATGGCGGAGGAGTAGAGAGTGCGGTATCTGCAGCGCAAGGCTACTATCACTTAAAACTAATTCACGCGCAAGTCACCGTCCCTGCACCATCTGGTGTAGAGCATACGCTGGAACTCGTTGAAATCGACGGTCAAACGGTCATTGAGGAAGAGGTGGGGAGAATTTGGCAGCCGGACGAGGGTACGTCCAGAGCCACGAGAGCGCCGATGCAGATATGTCACCGTGAGGAGTCGTCACTTAAGCATGGTTGTATGCGAGTCAATATTGAAGGTGTTTGGTCAGTCTTGAAGGACAGCTAGGAATTGCCACCATTGGTGCGCAGGTTTAAGGTAGTCGCGGATGGGTTCAGTGACGCAACCTGTGCCTGGAGTTGAACCACTCCAAATGCATCAAAATCGGGGACTTTAACAGTGAAAAACGGGCTAAGGTAGGGATGTGTCCTCGCCTCGACCCTCTTGACTCTTATGCCTTTTGCGCTGTTAATGCTTACCAACTGAGAGGGTATATAATGCGGAAATATATTCAGCAGGTTCAGTATTCAGGTTGTCATGAAAAATACTTCAAAACCAGAATACAGGTTCTCCTCTTTGTCGACGGCCTTGCATGAAAGGCCAAACTTAAGTCCAGCTGCGTTGAAGGCAGATTTCATTCCCTTCCAGATACGACAGATGTCATCATGTATCACCTGACTAATACATCGAATGCCTAAGAGCGATAGACCGGTTCCCTTACTGAGGTAGAACCATCTCATGGGTCATATAAGTCGATTATTTGGGTTCAGCCCGGCTCTCTGAAGTCAGCTATGCCCTTATCAGGTACTAAGATTCAAATCGCTGAGGCATCCTCCTCAACATGCAATTCATTGTGTCCTGTCATCCTGATAACTGAAATTGAGCTAGCAAGACTTGGATTGAATCCCAGACGCCTGTTTCCTACAGTCCACTAGCATGCTGAGCATCTCTGACATACTAAATGAGACCCAACTACAGTAGAGCGGCAACATCCCGAGGATAACGGACAAACACATACCGAAACAGCTCTTCCATAGTTGCACGGCAGTCCACTCCCATGATCACCTGATTTCCTGCTATTTTAACGCGACTGACCAACCCCCGACCACGAAAACGCAGTGAGAATTATCTATATAGCTACCGAGTGCCCTTTGCACCTCTCCACCCTGTTATATCGCCCTTCTGCGACTGCTACAAGTTCGACACTAATGGTAACCTCTAGCGGGTGAAAAATGATCAGATTGCTGCCAGAGTGATCGCACCTTCCAAGTACACCTCCTAACCCATCGCTATGGGATGGGCATCTAGTACCCATAGCTCCAGTCAATACCCCTTACGCACGTACGCCCACCCTCATACCTTTGCACGCATGCATTCCGCCCTCCATGCGCATGTAGGATATCCCCCTCTGTGCTAGCCAAGATCCTACACACAATGCCCGCACATTCAGGGGGCATTTATCACGCTGGCATCCAGCCAACATGGATGTTTGCCAATCTCGGTAGATTCCCTATCTCATGGCATTTCAACCGAAATTCTGAAATGTGCCATCAACTCTAACAGATAACTAAAGCATGTTTTTAAGATCAATCATCGTGCAGCGTAATCCCATGATATTTATGTCACCTCAGGATGCCGGCATTTGAACCGCCTTCCTTTCGACCACCTATGAAAACACACTCCGTATGCAGGTTTCCCAATGATTTTGTTGCCCTTATGAATTCAAACATTTATTTAATGGAAAATATTATTGAACTATACCTTTTTGTGCTCATCTGGTAGCAAATTATGTCCTCTTCAAATTTTATGCTCAAAGAAAGTGTAATCTGCAGTTTTTAAAAAACGTTTTCCAGCTCTCGAATAATTTTGACCCAAACCTGTCATTTTACTTCCATGCAGGGTTCCCAATCTACATGTTGTATGTATTTAAAAAGTTTTCTTTTTAAGGGGAAGATGTCACTTAATGCTCATACACGTTTGCTGGGGATTTGGACAATGTTTAATGCTTTATAACCAGCCTTGATAAATGGGCAGATACGACGATTGATGAATGGACCTTTCTCGGTCTTAAAACTGTCACAATAAAAAACGTTTTTAAAACCTGGAGCTACCTATTCTTCAAATATTACCTTTGAAGAAGACGTAATTTGCTGAAAAATGAGTAAAAATACTGAATATGTTCATGCCTGTTTTCTATGAAATATAGTTGAATTTAAAAGAGCATCAAAAATCATGAGCAGGTGGTCGTGTTTTACAGAATTTTGTTTCTGTAGGTGGCTGGAAGGAAGGCCATTTCAAAAACCGACAGTCTAGTTGACTAAAAAAAACAACTTTTTCGAATCGAAAACAAATTTCAGAATTTTTCTGACAATTTATGGGATAGGAAATCTACTGTGGGTGCGGTAGACAGTGGTTCCGTGCCACGGTTGCTTGCGTTGGCTTATAGTGAGAGAAGACTTGCACTGCAACTACTTCACTCTCTGTTCCAATCCCCCAACTGGGCTCGGAGGAGTGACCGTGGGAGGTCCGAAGGAGGGTTTGCAGAAGATGGAGTCGTCGGATTGATTTTGCGTTGCGTCTGAAGATGTCCTGCCGGGCTGATTCGCGCGTGGAAGATTCATTGTTAGCGCGGGCATGTTGAAAGGGTCTGGGCATAGGCGGTGTTTGTCCGGGGTGCAAGTGACTTTTGTGTCACCTTTTTGGCCTTGGTGGTGGCGATCCGGTTGACTTCGTAGATTGCTGCCCCTGTCTTCACTGTCCTCCTCCAGGCCGGTCGTTTTCGGGCGAGGTCCTCCCAGTTTGCCGAGTTGATCTGTAGTCACTTCAGGGAAGTCTTCAGAGTGTCCTTGTAACATTTTACTTGACCCCCTTGTCAACGAGAACCCATGGCAACCACTCCATAGAAGATTCGTTTGGGTAGTGGCACATCGTCCATTCTCACAAGGTGGCCACTCCAGCGCAGTTGCAGTGGTTTCAGCTGGGCGCAGATGCTGAGGAGGCTTGTTAGTTCGAGCACTTCTGTGTCCGAGATCCTGTCTTGCCGCCTCAGCCTTAGTATTCTGTGGAGGTATCTGAGGTGGAAGTTGTTATGTATCCAACACAGGAGGCTGGTTGAAAACAAGACGTGCACTGATAACGGGAAATAGCACAAGTGAGGAGTCTTCGGGGACACAGTAGGGTAGATAGCAAAGTGGGAATGTCATATGCTGAAGGGTGACCAGTCCAAACAAATGTGGTTTGGCCATGCATATATGACCTTGAAAATTTTATTGTCGAGTGCTGGGGGTCATGTACAGATCATGCGAGTCACGTTCACTGCAGAAGTGGTTGAGTTTCTGCGCATGCTTTTGATAAACCACCCAAGTCTCCGCTCTATACAGCAGTGTCGGCAATATGACAGCTTTGTACATCTTGAGTTTGGCGCTGAGTTGGAGACCGTGTAAATCGCAAACGACGTCCTGCATGCGTCCAAAGTCTTGGCTAGCTTTGGCGATCCGGTGGGTGACCTCATCGTCGATTTTGGTGCTGCGGGAGAGGTTGCTGCTCAGGTAGGGAAAGGTTTCCTCGGATTTCAGTTGAGCGCCGTTGAAATTGATGTGAGCTGCGTTGTTTGTGGTATTGGGCGGCGACTGATGCATGACGACCGTTTTCTCCATGATAATGCGCAGTCGCAGACAGCAGCGAAGATGTCTATGCTCATTTGCCTGTCCTCTAATATCGTTTGATTGAGTGTGCAGTCGTCAGCGAAGAGGAGTTCGTGGATGGTGGCAGCAGATACACGTGAGTGGGAACGCATCCGTCGTCGATTTAGGAGCTGGCCATCCATCCGGTAAGCGATGCGGATCCCAGGGCTTCCGTCACGATAGGCGTCCATTAACATGGCAGAGAACATGAGACTGAAGAAGCTAGGTGCTCTTGGTCACTGCGAAGGCCTCTGAGACGGCTCCGTTATCCGTGACGCGCACCATCATTCCATCGTGGAGTTGACGCACCATGTGAGTGAATCGCTCGAGACAACCGAATTTCTGCATGATCTTTCGCGGTCCTTTGCAATTTTACCTTGTCGAAGGCTTTCTTTAGATCCACGAAGATTTGCAGCTGTGAGTCCGCATCTCCTAACACTTGTTTTGCAGTTGGCCCGCGGCAAAACTCATGTCGGTGGTGCCGTGCTGGCGGCAGAAAACGCATTGGCTTACTGGGAGGATTTCTTGTTCCAGGTGAGCATTCAGACGATGGGGGAGAATGCGGGCGAAGATTTTCCCGGCGATGTTGAGCAGTTAGATCCTTCGATGGTTATCGCAGAGTTGGCGGTTCCCCTTCTTCTTGTACAGTTGGACGATTGTGGCGTCCTTGAAATCCTAAGGTAACTGTTTTGGCACCACATCTCCTGGAAGAGCACCGCGAGCTGATTCAACAGTTGAAGGCCACCATGGTTTTAAATCTCAGCAGAAGTTGCGTCCGATCCAGGTGCTTTCACGATGGAGATTTTTGCACGGCCCTGATGGTGTCTTGGAGACAAGGCAGGAGATGGAGGTTGGCGTTGGTTTCCACTTCAGGCACTCGATCGATGATGGCATCGAAGATGGGGGAGGGCTGGTTAGGAACGGTTCGGTATTGTTCCACCCAGCGTTTCAGGATGTGTGTCTTCTCAGTGAGGAGCGTCCTTCCGTCGTCACTGAGAAGAGGGCGATGCCTTTGATGTGACGGCCGTTGACAGCCTTGGTGGCAGTGAAGAAGTTCTTCCATTCGTTGCGGTCCACGTGCCCTTGGACCTCCTCAGCGTTGCGAACCATCCAGGCATCCTGCATCTCCCGCAGCCATTGCTGTACAGGACGGTGACTTCAATAGAAAGCCGTCTCGTTATTAGTGGTAGGGTGGTCGATGTAGGCTTTCTGCAACCGGTTATTCTCAGCGAGCAGAGCGTTGGTGACTGCGTCATTGTCATAGAAACAGTCCTGGCATAGACGACGTGCAGGGCTAAGGACACCCAGGTCGGTGGATTAGCCGGTGTTCCTCATTTGGCACCAGCGATTCTCCACGGATGCGTTCTTGTCAGCGACTGGGAGGTCAGCTAGTTAGTTGCCAAGCTCGTTGCTTGATCTCGCCTCCGGACGAGGACAGAATCCAGCAGCTGCCAGTATCTCGACCGAGGGTGCATCCAAGTCGACTTCTGCCGCATCGGGAGGCAGCAAAGGTGTTGATCAGGATCGGGCGGTGCTCTGTGAAGGTTCGTAGGAGGAGAAGACCATTGTCATTGAAGCCCGCGAGACCAGGGGAGCCCAGCGCTCCTCTCCACGTGGCATGGTCTGTCCCGACGCGGGCGGTAAAGTCACAAAAGACAACTAACTTATCCATCTTTGGCACAGTCACCAGGAGGGCGTGCAGGTCCTTGTATAATTATTTTTCTTTGACTCGTCCGAGTTCGTTCTTGGAGGGCTTAGGTGCTGACGATGGTGGCGAACTCGTCACCTCGAAGGGGCAGGCCGAGTTTAATCAGGTGATCATTGTTACCTTGCGGTGGATAGGGCAGATGTCCCACAGTTTCCTTCTGGATTGCAAAGACGACACCAGCATCGCATCGCTCTGACTTTGGGCGGCCGCTCCAGAAGAAGGTGTAGCCGGACCCCATCTCCTCCAACTAACCCTGCTCCAAGAATCGGGTCTCGCGGAGAGCAGCAATTTCCACCTTGTATCGAGCCCGTTCCCGAGCAACTAGTGTCGTCTTCCATTCCGGTTGGTTGCGCCTCATATTCTCTAGAAGGAATCGGACATTCCAGGCTGTTAGAGTGAGTGAGCTCACTTGAGCAGCCCGGAGGGTACGGTGGGGAGGATTGGAAGAGGAATCGTTGGTATTGTTTAAAGTTTTTCGATAACATGAAATTACAGACGGCGAGTGGTCTATAGACCCAGAATTTGTTTAGGGCACCTTTTCTAGCCCCCTCCCTTGCGAGGGGAGTAAGCAGAGCTGTCTGTACATAGGACTGCTGAGTCATCCCAGGTGGCTACTGAACGCTACTATGGGTCATTATTTTGGTTAGTGAGGGAACGACTGATTTGCCTGGGCCGCCTACGTGATTGCTTTCGCATCTGCCGTAGGACTTTTTCGACCATGGTCAAAGAGGGAAGGTAGGGGATATGGAGGGGACAAAGAGAGGAGGAAAGAGGGGGAGGTTAAGAAGGGAGGGGAGATGAGAATGAATGGAGGGGAGACGGGAGATGGAGGAAGGAGAGGGGAAAGGACGGGTAGGAGGATGAGGTTTGGCAGTGTGTAGGGGGGATGAGGGAAGGTAGCAGACGTACGGGTGTGGAGATACACACAACACTGGGAAACCCCACCTGGTTTAGCTCGCCGGTCGTGACGGGTGGCTGGTGTGGCCACGGGGAAGAACCCAGCTTTGAGGAGGCCCCGGGGAGAGTTGGGTACTAGTAAGAGGCGGCCATAGGAGCACTCAACACGTGTAGGAGAAAAATGGAGCGACAAAATGCTACCTGTGTGGTGCTACCCCTACCTAGTACCCCCAACACCCAATTAACAGCGTTCGATGGCAGTGACGTAATCTTTATTCTTTCCAGTTCCTTTCGCCATATTCAGTGTCAGTGAGCAAAAATCTAATGGTCAGTTGGAGAATGCACATATTTATTGCTTCTGCGAAATCTGTCAGTAGGTTGTTGCCCAAGAATTTGCTGACTTGAGGAAACAGGCTGACGAAATTGCCCTCCGGAGGGAACAAGCCCGTTGTCCAACATGCTTTGCTGATTATGAAGGAAAACCTTATGTCCCTCGTACTTACAGCTGGGCTTCTGACACAAAGGTGATAAGATTGGTGGAAATCAATTCCTCTGGTTAAATTAGTCGTTAGAAAATGAGAGAACAATTTATGCGATATGTATGCTGACTGTCGTAGTTTAATGCAGTCCCATCTAGGTAATCTCTGCAACCGGGGAAAATATAAGTTGCTGCTTGACCCCGGATTCAGCAGTAGCCAGCCAGCCTTGGGAACTGCCCTGTGAAACTTTGGGCACGCTATGGGCTTGTCATTTTAGTAGCTGAATTACTTGCCTATGCGGCCTTTCAGTGGTAGGACACAGGCTAAATGACTGCACAGAGAAGCCTTGACAGCTTCCTGGGATGGAAAAAAGTCTTCTTACCTCTTCTTCCTCTTACTGGCTTTCCCAATAAGAAAATAGTTGCGAGTCACCACTCAGGGGTCGATGCGAATATGTATTTTTACAGTGCAGTCATGGTAGCCAGATAGGATAAAGGACGCCATACATTCTCATTTTGAATCACCTACGATTGGCCAATGCCCCTAAACCAACCCTTACACTGCGGAGCTAAGCCACTCAGATGTGCATTTAATGAAACTGTTATAATCAAGGATGGATTTTTTTACTTGGTAGGATTTTTATTTTCATTTCTACATTACATTACATTATTTATCGCTGTGCCAATGCGGACTGGTGATTAATTCCTGCGTGGTATTCAACCTTGTTTGGCAGGAAGAGTATATTAATAAGAACGTTTCTGTTTTTTGTTGACATCTTTTGTTTTAGATCGCGTCAAGATTGAGCCTCGTTTCATTTACCTCACCCTCAGTCCTCGGAAATTGATTTTATGCTACTTTTGTTTACAATTGCCCCTGATTCGGTATCTTTTATCCTTTTCATCTGTTAGTAGAGGATTTTGGCAGATTTGAATAATTCCTTTGATCCACTTGTGAAACTCGGCAGCCTCGGTGGGATACGAACCCGGGCCAGCAAGGAGAAGGCTTAATACAGCCAACGCTCTAGCCAACCGAGCTCCAGGCCCCAGCGTGAGCCGTGAGTTTAATCACGCTTGGGTTAAGTTACCCGCCCAGCGTACTACAACGTATGGAATTCCTCAATTCTGATACAGTAATCTGACTGCCCAAGCCGGATTTCCTGAGCAATCAATCTAGAATCCACCAATGACTACCAGGCACAATTAATAAGTAGAGGATATTGGCCACCGAGTTTTTCACAATTGGGTCAAAGGAACTTTTCGTATGTATTTCAGACACACAGACAGCCAAACTATTCGATATAGTAGTGTCATGAAAGCAAAGTGGTTTAACTTCGGAGATTCAAGTATACAAGGCATACGGGTCGACCTTAACCCTGACAGATCGGCACATTTCCTTCGACAACAGTTTATTAAAATTTTCATGTTGGAACTTCCTGAACTAGGCCGCATTATTCCATTTTTTCAGAACGAATTATATCCTTTTCTTTTTTTATCTTGTACCCTCACCAATTTACGAAGTGGTTGCCTTTAATACAATCAATTGCCCACCCTGAAAACCAATTTTTCGCGTTAAACATTCAATTTGGTGACCTGTTTTTAGTGGAGCTCATTCGTATTTTTCACTATTTGCCTGCTATCCACACTCTAGGGAATAGGATTTCAGCGCCATAACGGTCAAATTCGAATTTAGAGCAGTCATCTGCCTAGTTTTGTAGTCACGGTGAACCTATACGCTGTTAAATTGTTTGTACTCGCGAAATCGTTTAATGTTTACGGAGTGCCTTGCCATTTATCAGGAAAAATTCACCTTCACATTACAAAGAAAAATCAACTTTGCTATCTGAACAGACATACAAATGGGCATGAGAATTTCACGGGAACCTAAGAGCGCGAAACAAGGTCTGTAAAAATAAAGGACGGAGTCATTCAACGAGAAGTAAATAGGGGCACCTGCCATTTTCTAGCCCAAGAGGCAGTACACATATTCTTAAGCAAACAAGTAATAATTAATGCATGATTTTACTCCAGAATTTTGGCCTGGTCTACAAAGAAAATAGTATGACACTTGCTTCAGTATATTTCGGAGAGCTTACCAAGAATTTCCGCATGGAGTATTGAACAGGTGTACGTATATTTACCTCAGTCGAGTTTCAACCGGAAAACAGTCGATCGGCTAGTAAAGTTGTATCTAGTGAAACGGGCCAAAGGACCGAGCTCTTTAAGCTCCCTCGATTCATCGAATTCATTTCCCGTTGTTCCTACTTTCGTGTAGTCTTTGAAACACTAGTCTAGGAAAAATTTGCATCTCACCTTATCTGAAGTGTGTCCAAGTTATCCCAGCATCCAAAGAAGAAGCTGTGGGGGGCTTACTACCTACTAATATCACGTAAGAATCACTCCTGAAGAGTGCAAATTATTTTTAAAAAATCAGCTGTAAATGATTTTATCATATCTTTTTCCAGAGTAGACTTAAAATTACCAAAGGATTACTCATGCATCAAGCCTCTTCATGGAGACGTGTGCAAATAACCACCAATTTTTTGTTCTCGAACTTGGACAATTTGAACTCCGTTAGCACTTCACTAGGACTGTTCCGGACAATACTGTTTCAACTGCACGTACGTACTTTGCTTCCTGCTCATCTGGAATTTTTTTCTCGTGCCGAAATTCCTCATAAAAACGGCATCAAATCGGAATTTGTTTATCATCTTATTCAAGTTGACTACGCAGCCTGTGCACTAATACAAACTGACAACAACTTAGGAAACCAAACGTGTACAGCCTCGAGAAGATCTGAAGTTATCCAGGACCTTCGACATCTCTAAACGGTTGAGTCGTTCCTGCATATTTTTTATACAATTTACAGTTTTTTTAAAGCATTTTTGAATGACAAGGCGCTTTTTCTGCTCATATTGCTGCAAATACTCGCCATATTCCAAACCCAGTTGGAATATTTCGTTATACGCCCAAAAGAGAACATACGCATACACAGTGTTTTTTATACTCATGAACTTAAAGAAATTGTTTGCTTGCAGCAAAACCAGTAATAACACTTCCTTTAAAGGAAAGCCTGTTGAGCTGGTTTTGGTATTCATGACCGGCCCTCGATCAGTTTACACTTACAACCAAGGACCAGCAAAAGCGCGCAAAAAGCGTAATGGCAGCCAAATCCGTCGGCTACGAGGACGAATCTTTGTGTGGGATGTTCTTATATTCTACTAAGAGTTCAAAAACTGGAAGATGAGCTTGCAGACTTAAGGAAGCTTTTTGCAAGATAACAATACTCGACGAAATACGGTAAAAAAATATTATAGTTAAAAAAAGTCAGTGACCAAAGCACCTACAGTACCAAAAACAACAACTTGTAACAACTCACAAAGTTCGGACGTGAATACTAATGACGACCGGATAACAGGAACACAATCCCTGAATCCTAAGGACGACGACCAGAACGAATCACAAATCACATCCTCCCATCTTTGGTGGTCTAACAAGCCCGTAGTGGCATCCCAAGGAACAAACCCGCGGCAATCTGCAATGGGGAAACACCAAAACACCACCAAATTGGATAACGTTCCGACTTCAGTCTCGACTTCTGCCGGCTATCCCAGCAGTTCTAAAGAATCCTTAGCTGATAGCGAAAAAACCAATGAGTGGCAAGATAAAATTGGGAAAAAACATAACACGGCTATAAAGTTTAAAAAGATCACAATAAATCCATCTGGTCACCCAGAGGAAAATATGGTCAGCAGTGTCTTGAAAAACGCCCTTGACCGAGAGAACTGCGTTGTTATCCAGGGCCTACCTGAATCAAAATGCTAACACCTCAAAGGAAAGGATATCCGCTGATCTTTGCTTTAGGTTTTCAGCACCTGCTGAACGATATACTTCATTCTGGAGAGAAGATAACCGTTCGAGCAGCCTTCAGGATAGTAAAAAAAGATATCTAACAGTCAGAAACTGTGAGATCATGGCCTATCAAAATCGTCTTGGAAAACCAGGAAGAGGCTAAGCTACTTCTCTCGAGAAAAACCAAACTTCGAAACTCTCATAAGCAGGTTTTTTTTTCAGCCGGACTACTCTCCCTGCAGAACGTCTGAAACGCCGCGAATTAGTGATAGAAATGAAGAGGAGACTTGCAGCTGGAGAGAACAGTTTGATTATTTACAAGGGACGTGTGATACAGAGAAACGCAGCATTACTCTGGAACCAGCCAATGCTAATGATGGCAGTGACACAGTAGTATTGGCACACTCGAGACAAACGGAATTTTGCAGGGCCGAGTGCCGCAAACTTAAATTTCTGTATACCAACGCCCAAAGTCTGCTTTCGAAGCTCGACGAACTGATAATTCAGGTAGCCATTCTGTCTCCCGATATTATAGCAATCACAGAAACATGGCTGTCACAGAAAATCAGCGATTGCGAAGTAACCTTATCCGGGTACCAGTTGTTCAGGAGAGACCGCACTCACCGCCAGGGTGTAGGAGTTGCGATGTTTGTTAAAAGCAATTTCACAGTGTGTGAAATGACAGAGAAGATTAACAATGGTATTGAGACTATTTGGCTGAAAATAAAGACGCGGGGATCGCAGTCCCTTGAAGTCATGACTCTCTACAGACCACCGGGGACAGACACTGACGCTGATACTTGTTTGTTGGAGAACATAAAAGAGATCGGTAGTCGACTTGATGTTGTTCTAATGGAGGACTTTAATGCACCCAGCATTCGATGGAACGATCTGCTGGTGCAGTGCTCAAAGTTGTCCTTCGATCACCATCTGCTTAAGTCAACACTTGAAGCTCTTCTCACACAACATGTATTTTTCCAACAAGAGCGCGTGGAAGACAACAGGCTAGTTGTTTAGATCTCGTCTTCACTAAAGATCCTGACAGTATAAACGAGGTTCACTACCTACCTCCACTTGGTCGAAGTGATCATGCAGTACTTTCATGGGAGTATGGTTTATATTTGTTGCCACCTGCAATGAATTAAACCAGGCCCATTCTATGGCGAAGAGACTTTTGCAAGATGAGAGCTGAGGCATCACGAATGGACTGGGATCTTTTCTTCTCCGGGAATGTCACTGAGGACTGGAATTTATTCAAGGAGTGGTTGTTGAACCTAATAAAATGCCACTGTCCGCCATCAAAACTAAGGATATCTAACAGACCACTGTGGCTAACAAGGGAACTGAAACGAGAGATTAACAGGAAAGGAAGGCTTTTGGAAGAAATTTTGCCGATCCAATGAAAAATTTAGCCTTGCAAAACATACAAAAACGCAAAGGAACAAGGTTAAAAGCTTAATCTTCAACAGCCGACGGGATTACGAGAGGGATTTGCTCCAGCGAGCAGTTCACAATCCCAAATTGCTCTACAGCTATGTAAGAAAAAGCACACGAACAGGGAACCCAATTCCTGTAATGAGAAACGATGATGGTTTCGAGATTACAGAAATTCAAAAACAAAGCTGAACACTTTTCACAGTTCTTTTCAGTCAGTTTTCACCCGAGAAGCAGTTTTTTTATTCCATCTAGTTGCGGGACTATGGGAGCACCAATTATTCAGGATATGCTCTTTCGAGAAGAGGCGGTCTTTGAAGAATTAAAAAGTCTGAACGCATGCAAATCCCCTGGCCCCGACGAGATTCCAGCAAAGTTACTCCTCGAACTTGCTCGAGAGCTGGCCAAACCGCTATCCTTTCTGTGCCAGAAATCGTTCGACACGGTAATGCTTCCTACCGACTGGAAAACAGCCCACGTTACCCAGCTTCACAAAAGCAGTAGTCGTGCATTTGATACAAACTACAGGCCTGTCAGCCTGACCTCAATCTGTTGCAAGGTTATGGAGAAGCTTGTCAAAAAGGAATTGATGATTTATTTAGAAACCCATAACCTCTTATCAACTGCACAATACGGCTTTCGTAGGGGAAGATCGTGTGTTACGAACTTACTTGAAACTATGCAAAGCTGGACAAAAGCACTCGATGCAAAATACACTGTGCATGTGGCCTTCATTGATTTACAGAAGGCATTCGATCGTGTTCCGCACCAGCGTCTCCTTTATAAGTTAAGAATGTTTGGTATTGGAGGCAAAATTCTTACGTGGATCAAGAATTTTCTCGTCAGTCGTTCCCAAGTGGTCTGCGTAGGCGGATCGCGATCAAAGCGCACAATCATCGAGAGTGGATTTCCGCAAGGTTCAGTTCTCGGACCAATCTTTTTTCTCTTGTTTATTAATGATTGTGTACAGGAATTGGACTGTGACTTTGCTATGTTTGCGGACGATATAAAAATTTGGAAAGTTATCAACAATGCTGCCGATGGAGACGATTTCCAAGAAAAATCTCCATCGATTGGACGAGTGGTCCCGCAAATGGCTCTTGTCCTTCAACTCAAACAAATGCGCCCTGCTACGTCTGGGAAGTCGGAATCAGGTCACTGATATGCGACCCTACTTTTTGAACGGTATGCCACTCCGAGAAACACACACAGAGAAGCATCTCGGCGTTTGGATGACAGACAACCTGAAGCCTTCTACGCAATGCTGCAAGGCGGCTTAATCCGCCAATTCAATGCTGTACTCTATCAAGCGGGCATTTAAAGTTTTCGATGAAGACTGCTTTTCTTAAGTCTTTGGTATGTTTGTTAGGCCCCATCTTGAATATGCGATCAAAGCCTGGCGACCGTGGACCCAACAGGACTACAAAATGCTCGAAAGGGTACAGCGACGAGCCACAAAATTAGTAAGAGGTCAAGGTGAACTGCCATATGAGATTCGCCTAAATAACCTACAGCTCTATCCTCTGAGTTATAGGCAGTTGCGCGGAGACTTGATACAAACCTTCCGTATCGTGCGTGGCATGGATTGCGCCCTCCTATGTGATGAATTTTTCCAACTTGCTACTACGAATAATCTCCAAGGTCATCCATTCAAACTAAGTGTGCCCCAAGTAAGATTGGATGTGAGGAATTATTTTTTCACCAACCGTGTCTTGAAACCGTGGAATAACCTACCTAAGGCAATTGTAATGTCCCAGTCTGTGGATATATTTAAACATCGGCTTGACATACATATGTTGCTGCACCAGAAAGATTATGTGACTACTTTACCTTAAAAATATCCGTGTACCACGAAAATCTGCCTGCATTCACTTGACTGTAACTTTTTTACATTGCTTATTATTCTTCCGACTTTCTGTATCAAAAAGGCATTTCAAAGGCGTAAGCCTATTTTTCTCAAATACACTGAACTAAACTGAACTGACGAATAGCTCGGGCAGGAGCTATGGTTGAATAGTATGCAATTACAGATTCTTACTACTTATATAACGATTTTTAACAGCATTTAAGCTTCCTCATAGCTATGGTGTTCAGGCGTCTGTGTTTTTGGTGTTTTGGTTTTATTTATTTGAACAGCTCGTCAGAATATTCGTCTACGAACCACATCATTTCTGCAGACTACTTGAAATGTTTTCTAAATTCGCAACTAATCTACTGTAAAGAACGATCGAATGTCGACGACCTGGATTGCAGTGCCATCATGTTTGCAGATGATGTTAAATTGTGGAGGGTCATCAGATCTGATTTCGATAGGCACGCACTTCAAGAGGATCTTAACCGTCTTAGCAGCTGGTCTGCTCGTTGGCTCTTAAATTTTAAGGTTGGGAAGTGTGTGGTCCTAAGACTGCGTACCAGAAGGACCAGTGAGGAGGATGATTCCTTCCAATACATTCTCAATGGGCAGCCCCTTTCAATTGTTGAGGAAGGGAAGGACCTCGGTGTTCTAAAATATGCTTTCATCTGGAATAATCTTCCACTGCAAATTAGGATGTCGTCCACATTAGCTATTTTCAAAACAAAGTTACGCAAACATTTAACTTCGGAAGATATAAAGTCCTTATTGTCTGTTTCCTTCCCTAACTCGCAAACTTTTTGGATTTCGAAAAGGGTCCTCCTGGTATTTGAGGCAGTTCCCTTGATATTATAATGGTCTCTTATTATATATCCATCATCCTCTGCAGAGTCAATCTTTGCATTTACTTTTTGCCCCCTCATTTTAAACTAGCATCGCCAAGTCTTGGCAACCTTGGTACTTTCTCCGCTTTTGCAACCCTCGACGATGGTCTCCAGGTTCAGCTGAGGATCAAGGCGGGTTCCGATAGTTTTGCTTCTTTGATTGGGGACTATGCAGTCAGCAAGGTCGCATCTCAATGATGATCTCATGACCTCTACCGTCCCGTCTTCGTTTTTGACCCCTGGTGTCCACGTTGAGTCCGTCCTCTCACACCTCCACTGGTGGAAACAAACAGTAGCTCTGACTGCTATATTATCTCTCACACGACAAGGAGCGTTCCGAACCCCTCACATACGTTGTCAGCATCATCACAGATCTATCCCATTGCATCTAGCTATTAATGTTTTAGTGAAGCAGTTTTTATTCTCCTACTTTTTAAAAATTGGCGGCTCGCTGAACTCCCGCCTCCAATTTACCGTAGGAGTTTTTTTACCGCTTTTTTCTAGTTCACCGTTTATTTTAAAGATTGTTTGTCTATTGTTTTTAAAAATGGCAAATCGTTCTGAATCGGATATGCCTACCATAATGTTAATTTCTGCTGTTAATATGGCTGCTCACATAGAGCAGCAATTATCCACTTTGTATTTATTTATACCGCGATACTAAGTTTGAAATGACGGGGCTCTCTGGGCCTTAAATAAACAATTTATTTATTTATTTATTTATACACTCCTCACTTAAACCATCTTCACAGTGTTTAAAGGC
Source organism: Schistocephalus solidus (assembly GCA_017591395.1). Taxonomy (NCBI): domain Eukaryota; kingdom Metazoa; phylum Platyhelminthes; class Cestoda; order Diphyllobothriidea; family Diphyllobothriidae; genus Schistocephalus; species Schistocephalus solidus. The sequence goes on along the minus strand of WEDG01007643.1, from coordinate 8,652 downwards.
AGCAAAACGCGCTAAACAGGTCTTATTTGCGCTAAGACGTGGGTTTGTGCAGATTGATAAGGAACTTTTCCGAAAAACCTACGGGGTATTTGTTCAATCTCACTTGGAATATGCCATCCATGCCTGGCGTCCGTGGTTTAAGAAGGATTATCTACAGCTGGAACGAGTGCAGGCGAGCGCTACGAAGATGGTCAAGAATCTTAGTAATCTGCCTTACGAAGCCAGACTGGTTGAACTTGATTTGTTTCCTCTAAATTACAGGCAACTACGCGGTGACCTCATCCAAACCTACCGGATTGTCAGAGGCCGCAATTGTGCCCTAGAATTGGCTGACTTCTTCGAATTGGCTGGGACGGAACATCTGCGGGGTCATCCCTATAAACTGCAGAGGAAGTTTGTCCACACGGAAGTCCGTCGAAACGCCTTTTCGCAGAGGGTCGTTGGAGCATGGAATGGACTCCCTGACGAGGTGGTTTTTTTAGAAACCATTGACACATTTAAATTCAAACTAGATACTCATTTTCTGAGAAACTATTGTCAATATAATGAAGATTGTGTAAACAGTGGCAGGTTGCGCCTGGCCACACATATCGATGACCCTACATTTTCATTTGTCAGATACATCACTGTAAACATTTATACTATTGACATTTTTGCATATGAATAGGGAGCTCAAGGGCGAAAGCCTACTTCCCTCAATAAAGTGACTTAAAGTGACTTGATTGTCCCCTGGGAATAAACCAAAAAAATTGATCTCACATTGGTGGCGCAAATCAAGCAATTCTTTTGATTCAATGCCAAAAAAGGTTCGACTATGGTGAGAATTCACCATAAGACTCTTCAAACAACTTGCAATTTAGTATAGTTCAGTATATTTAAGCGTAATAGGCATTACCTATGAAGACCCTATTAATAAAAACATTACCTGCAAAATTGCAGTCGAAATACACGTCATTGTAAAGTAGTGAATAACGTATTCAAGTTGAAAGAAAATTGTTTGTAACAGTTGAGTCTGGGCACAGTTTCGATGATTACCTATGACAAATAATAGATATCGCCGTTATCTGTATGTATGAGCAAAGCTTTTGTATGATGTAGCAGTTCAGTTCAGTTAAGTGTATTTGAGGAAAATAGGCTTATGCATTCGAAATCCCTACTTGTTACATAAAAATAGCAAGAATAAGAAGCAATGTAAAGAAGTTGCAGACAAGTCGACCAGAGTAGCATTCTTCCTTATACTGATGCTCTATCCACAAATCTGAACTCAAAGTCACCAAACATACATTTCGACCGAAAACGAAATCTCGTTATTAAATGGGTTCCCGAGTCCACTTCTCTGATTGCAATGGAAAGGGAAGAACTTGATCTCAGTTTATTCCGAGAATACTCATATTCGATTCTTCGAGGTAGCGAATGCGTAACAGTGCACAACGCATTCCGTTTAGGAAAAGCGGATGTTTCACATGAACTATCATTACCAAGGTCTCTTAAAATCATTCTTGAAAATGATGTTCAGGCTTCGCTTCTCCCAGAACGGAGAACTGCTCTCCGTAGCTCACACAGGGATGTGTTTTTTCAGCCGGATTACAAACCCAAGGAAAGAAAAAACTGAGGATGCAGAGAGCAGAACTGAAGAGGAGGACCGAGCAGGGGGAAAAAATGGCTCCAAATAAAGGATGGGGAAATAAAAGTGATAAAAAGGTCTTTCTTAGTGCAGACCCCGTACATAATCAAGGTGGATTCTCGCCGAGACGGAGGACACTAAATACGATGTACCCAACTGTACAGAGCTTGAATAATACAAAAGAAGGCGCTCCAGAACTCGGATGACGACCACTCATCAGAACTCAGCGTCGGAAAGATGGACACCAGTTCATCTCGGAAAACAATGACAGACTCTAGTATTCAATCGCACGAAATGCGCAGAAGTCTTTATGGAAGAGTTACCCAGTCTAAATTGAGATGTTTGTATACCAATGCTCAGAGTCTCCTATCGAAAGTAGATGAACTCAAAGCATTAGTATCAGACTGAACCCCCGATATCGTTGCCATTACGGAAACGTGGCTCAAAGCCGAAATCGCGGATAGCGAGGTTTCGATAGATTGATACCAACTTTTTTGAAAAGACCGAGAAAACAGAAAGGGAGGAGGAGTGGCCGTATATGTTAGGACAGGAATCTCGGCAGTCGAATGAGTACACTCCATCTTCCTTGAATAGGAATTTATCTGGATAAAGATTAAAAAGGATTGTTCACAGAACCTACAATTCTTTACGATCTACAGACCACCGAACATTCCAAGTGCAGCTGATGAGTCCCTCCTCCATTTGCTCAAGGCAGTAGCAAGTCACCAGGAGGTGCTTATTGCTGGAGATTTCAAGGCAAGGTCAAAAAATATATATATATTTTGACCTTGCCTGTAAATTGGCAATAAATAAATAAAATAAAATAAAATAAATAAATAAAAATATAAACCAAAAAATTTTTCCATTATATCAATAGCTGACTAAAAAACAAGGACCCAGTAGCAGTACTCATGGAAGGGAATGGTGTTGAAGTCGTTGAAATTTGCGACAAATCCGAGTACTTAGGTCGGTTTTTGCTTAGATTTTCACTAGAGAACCGGAACTTTAGCTTGACTACGTCAACAGTGCTGTTATAGACGCCATTTTAGTGCTTAAATATATAATCTTCCAGGAACCTCTCGTGGAACTAGAACTGTGAAATCTGAAAGAAGCGAAGTCATCTGGTCCGGACGATATACCGGCCAAGTTCTTGAAAGAACTGGCCAGCGAACTGTCCAAACCACTAACGCATATATTTAATTCGTCATTTGAATCAGGGAATCTGCCATCCGAATGGAAGGCAGCAAATATATACCCCAAATACAAGAGTGGTGCTCGATCTAATGTCAAAAATTATCGGCCTGTCAGCCTAACCTCCATTTCTGTAAAATAATGGAATCAATAATCAAGAAGGCAACCATGAAGTTCCTTGAGGAAAACCAATTACTCTCAGATCTCCAGCATGGCTTCAGACAGAATCGCTCCTGTCTTTCTAGTTTATTACTCTCCACAGAGCAGTGGACTCGTGCACTGGACGAAAATGGTAGGGTTGACGTAATATACACTGATTTCAAGAAGGCGTTCGACAGTATCCCACACAAACGTCTCATCTTCAAATTATCTTAAATCGGCATATGAGGAATGCTGTTGACATGGATCGCAGACTTTCTTACAGATAGATTGCAAACTGTGTGCGTCGATACCTCGAAGTCAACACCTACTCTGGTTCTAAGTGGTGTCCCCAAGGCTCGGTATTAGGGCCGTTACTCTTCTTAGTGTACATCAACGACTGTGTCGACGACCTGGATTGCAGCGCCATCATGTTTGCAGATGATGTTTAATTGTGGAGGTCATCAGATCTGATTTCGATAGGCACGCACTTCAAGAGGATCTCAACCGTCTTAGTAGCTGGTCTGCTCGTTGGCTCTTAAATTTTAACGTTGGGAAGTGTGTGGTCCTAAGACTGCGTACCAGAAAGACCAGTGAGGAGGATAATTCATACCAATACATTCTCAATGGGCAGCCCCTTTCAATTGTTGAGGAACAGAAGGACGTTGGTGTTCTAATAAAATCCTCACTTAAACCATCTTCACAGTGTTTAAAGGCAGCTAAACGCGCTACACAGGTCTTATTTGCGCTCAGACGTGGATTTGTGCAGATTGATAAGGAAATCTTCCGAAAAACCTACGAGGTATTTGTTCGATCTCACTTGGAATATGCCATCCAGGCCTGGCGTCCGTGGTTTAAGAAGGATTATCTACAGCTGGAACGAGTGCAGGCGAGGGCTTCGAAGATGGTCAAGAATCTTAGTCATCTGCCTTACGAAGCCAGACTGGTTGAACTTGATTTGTTTCCTCTAAATTACAGGCAACTACGCGGTGACCTCATCCAAACCTACCGGATTGTCAGAGGCCGCGATTGTGCCCTAGAATTTGCTGACTTCTTCAAATTGGCTGGGATGGAACATCTGCAGGGTCATCCCTTTAAACTGCAGAGGAAGTTTGTCCACACGGAAGTCCGTCGGAACGCCTTTTCGTAGAGGGTCGTTGGAGCATGGAACGGACTCCCTGAAGAGGTGGTTTTTTCAGAAACCATTGACACATTTAAATTCAAACTAGATACTCATTTTCTGAGAAACTATTGTCAATATAATGAAGATTGTGTAAACAGTGGCAGGTTGCGCCTGGCCCACACATATCGATGACCCTACATTTTCATTTGTCAGATATATCACTGTAAACGTTTGTACTATTGACATTTTTCATGTGAATAGGGAGCTCAAGGGCGAAAGCCTAAATTCCTCAATAAATTGAGTTAAAGTGAATGTAGTCAGATTACGTGGTACACTGATATTTTTAAGGTTAACTATTCACATAGTCTTCATGGTGCTGCAAAATATGTATGCCAAACTGACTGGGACATTAAAATCGCCTCGGGTAGGTTATTTCAGGGGTTCCATGACACGGTTGGTGAAAAAATACTTCCTCACATCCAATCTTACTTGGGGCACACTTAGTTTGAATGGATGATCTCGGAGATTATTCGTAGTGGCAAGTTGGAAAAATTCATCACATAGGAGGGCGCAATCCATGCCACGCACGATACGGAAGGTTTTTATCATGTCTCCGCGCAACTGCCTATAACTCAGAGGATAGCGCTTTAAATTATTTAGACGAATCTCATATGGAAGTTCACCTTGACCTCTTACTAATTTTGTGGCTCGCCGCTGCACACTTTCGAGCATGTAGTCCTGTTGGGTCCACGGTCGCCAGGCTTGGATTGCATATTCAAGATGTGCCCTTACAAACGTACCAAAGACTTTAGAAAAGCAGTCTTCATCGAAAACTTTAAATGCCCGTTTGATAGTGTAAAGTATTGAATTGGGAGATTTAGCTGCCTTGGAACATTGCAAAGAAGGCTTCAGGATTGTCTTTCATCCAAACTCCAAGAAACTTTTGTGTGTGTGCTTCTCGGAGTTGCAAATCGTTCAAATAGTAGGGTCGCATATCAGTGACCAGATTTCGATTTCCTAGACGTAGCAGGGTGCATTTTTTTGAGTTGAAGGACAAGAGCTATTTGCGGGACCACTCGTCCAATCGACGAAGATTTTCTTGGAAATCATCTGCATCGGCAGCATTGTGGATTACTTTCCAGATTTTTATATCGTCCGCAAACATAGCAAATTTACAGTTCAATTTCTGTACAAAATCATTAATGAACAAGAGAAACTCACAGAAACCGCACTGAACACGATAGACGATGTTCGCCGTTTCTCCGCGTGACAGCGGGGCATTGGGTCTCATGACTAGACGACTAATTGTCGCCTCAGGTCTGTGGGCGATGCCGATCCTCAGTGGTTGTAAGAGATGAGCAACAGCTTCGGATAAGTTCTCCATATATGAAATTGCCCACCACACGTTTGATGGTTCTATCAATGGTCTTATAACTTGCCTTGATTGTCTGTCCTATGATTGAATGTTCCTCCATCAAGGACTTGGGCTTTAGCTTCACCAATAAATTAGATCTTTCGCCACATGCCGATAGAAATACGGCCAAAGCTGGTCAGATTTGCGGCTTTATTTCTTATAATTTCTACCTTCATAAAATTAAATTAAGACTTTATCGTATGTTTGTACTTCCCATTCTTGAATTTTGCTGTCCTTTCTTCGGTTTAATGAACGAATCTAGCCATTCAAAAATTGAAAATTTCCAAAGACATTTCACAAAAAACTCCTATATCCGACTCTTTCAACTACTTCCTACTCAACAAGATGCCAGCTAATGAAGCTAAAAATTTCTTTGGGTCAGGAGACTTGAAACAGGCTTTTGCCTCCTTTTTCCGACTAAATAATAGTTCAACTCTCCCAAAGCTTTCTGTCATTACCCCCGTTAGTCTTCCTTATAACCCTAAGAAATTCTGCAATAATTATACCTCCCCTGCATCCTCCACGTGTAAACGCTCTCTCTCCTTTGCTTCTAGGTACAGTTTACTTTGGAATAACTTGCCATTTGAAATTAGGTCGTTAACTAGTCTATCTGCATTCAAGCGAAGACTGGACATTTATTTTAACACTGATTCTATTAACCTTTTATTTTCCTCATCTTTTCCCAGTAGCTTTCCCCATGACTCGGAGAAAGGACCATCGGGAATTTAAGTGACCCTCTTGAAACTATATTTTCGCTACCTCGAGTCGCCCATGAACTATGATGTCTCCTTATATCACCAGTCATCAAAACGATGACGTCATTCGGACGTACACATTCGGTGGTCCGCAGTCTAAAATGCTTCCGTTTCTTTGGATACTTACCATCATCAGAATTCAATTCTGGATCCTAAGATGCTGAGGACTTAAGTTCATTGACGCATTTTCGTGAGATTTTGTTTCATACGCTTAAGTGATCAAGAACGAATCACCTCGACGTTTCATTATCTCATTCGGAAATGCTACTGCAGTATTACCCTACTCTGCCACCTGACCATTATTCACTAAGCAGTTTTTTTCTCCTACCTTCTTTTCAAAAATGAAGGCTTATTGAACTCTGCCTGCATTTTTATGTTAGGAGTTTTTTTCCCTGCCTATTTTTTTCTAGTTCACTATTAATTTTTAAACATCGCTAAAAGTTGACATAGCAGGACAAGTTATGTATTTGTATATTTTATCTGCACACATTGTCATAACTTTATTTCGTTACTTATGTTTGCTTAGACAGTGCCTTGCCGGTGCTTACCAAATATAAATTCTAAATTCTAAAATAAATTCTATGAAGCTACGAGGGTAACCGTGAGGTGAACATTCGTTGAAAATAATGGAGTTCGGATGCTTTGTCGTCTTTCTCGCTACAATGAGTTTCCACCCTTTTGTAAAGTGTCCGTAAGCAGCTACGTTTGTGACACAATGGGTGGTTACTTTGGTAACTGAGGGCTTGACGTGTGTTGGTGGCATTTCTATATACCGTTGTCCTTAGGCTGCCGTCGGTCTTACGGTGGACTAGGACGTCTAGGAACGCCATTTGACTGTTGACCTCAGCCTCCATTGTGAACTGAATGTCCGGATAGATCGGAGTTCTGGAGTGCGTGAAATTCGGCGACCATTTCGCGCTTGAGAACGACGAAAGTATCGTCAACATACCGCACCCATAATATTGGTCTGTGGTTCGTGAACACAACTGTCTCTAACTTTTGAAGGACCGCCTCAGCAATGAAACCAGACAGCGGCAAACCCATTGGAGTCCCTTCAATCTGTTCGTAGACCGTTCCCTCAAAGGTGAATTAGGTTTTGATGCAGGAAGTGAGCAACTGCATGAGGTGCGCCTGTTTAGGCTAATTGATAACCTCGTCATAACGGTTCTCAAGCAATTCACCGACAGTTTCAATTGCAAGGCTCTGAGGAATTGAGGTGAAAAGTGAGGTAACATCAAATGATACCACGACTATGTCTGCCTTAAGGTGTAAACCACTGAGTCTTTCCAAGAAATTGGCGGCTGAACGGACCATTGTATCGGAGTATGGTATAAGGCAGTTCAGACGTCGGAACAGCCAGTTGGTCAGATTGAATGTGGGTGTTCCACGCAGGGATATGATGGGTCGAAGTGGAGAATCGTGTTTGTGTACTTTGGGCAGCCCATTGAATCTCGCCATGGCCAAATCTGTAGGTTTTATTGTCAGTCGTTCAGCTTTTGAGATGGCCCCGTTATATTGCAAACTAGCGAGCGTTGCGTTGATTTTTGCCACAGTGATATATCTGACAAATGAAAATGTAGGGTCATCGATATGTGTGGGCCAGGCGCAACCTGCCACTGTTTACAAAATCTTCATTATATTGACAATAGTTTCTCAGAAAATGAGTATCTAGTTTGAATTTAAATGTGTCAACAGTTTCTGAAAGGACCACCTCGTCAGGGAGTCCGTTCCATGCTCCAACGACCCTCTACGAAAAGGCGTTCCGACGGACTTCCGTGTGGACAAACTTCATTTGCAGTTTAAAGGGATGACCCTGCAGATGTTCCATCCCAGCCAATTTGAAGAAGTCAGCAAATTCTAGGGCACAATCGCGGCCTCTGACAATCCGGTAGGTTTGGATGAGGTCACCGCGTAGTTGCCTGTAATTTAGAGGAAACAAATCAAGTTCAACCAGTCTGGCTTCGTAAGGCAGATGACTAAGATTCTTGACCACCTTCGTAGCCCCTCGCCTGCACTCGTTCCAGCTGTAGATAATCCTTCTTAAACTTCGGACGCCAGGCCTGGATGGCATATTCCAAGTGAGATCGAACAAATACCCCGGCAGGTTTTTTGGAAGATTTTCCTTATCAATCTGCACAAAATCCACGTCTGAGCGCAAATAAGACCTGTGTAGCGCGTTTAGCTGCCTTTAAACACTGTGAAGATGGTTTTAAGTGAGGATTTTATTAGAACACCAACGTCCTTCTGTTCCTCAACAATTGAAAGGGCTGCCCATTGAGAATGTATTGGTATGAATTATCCTCCTCACTGGTCTTTCTGGTACGCAGTCTTAGGACCACACACTTCCCAACGTTAAAATTTAAGAGCCAACGAGCAGACCAGCTACTAAGACGGTTGAGATCCTCTT
>WEDG01007640.1:0-105000 GCA_017591395.1 Schistocephalus solidus | reverse complement strand
GTAAAATAAAGTAAAAGTAGTAAATAAAGTAATAATGTAAATAAAAGTAGTAAAGTAAAAATGTAAGTAAAGTAGTAAGTAAATAAATGATGTAAGTAAATGTGTAAATAGTAAAGTAAATGTAGTAAATGTAAATATGTGAAAAGTAAATAAGTAAATGAAGTAGTAGTAAAGTAGATAAAAATGTAAGTAATGTCTAAATAGTAAATGTAGTAAATGCATAAATAGTCAAATAGTAAAAATGTATATATAGTATGTAAATAGTCGTAAATAAGTAAAATAGTTAAATAGTAAGTAAGTGAAGTAGTAAATAGATAATGGCAAAGTAAATAAAAGTAGAAAGTAAGTAAAGTAGTAAATCAAAGTAAAATGGAGTAATGTATGTAAGTAAGTAATGTTAAATGAGTAAAAATAAATGCTAAAGTAAAAGAATAGTAATGTAATAAATGGGCTTAGTAGATATGAAGATAGCATGTAAATATTAAGCTAGTAAGTAATGTAGTAGTAAGAAAGTAGTGAAAGTAGTAGATAAGTAGTGAATAGTAAGTAAAAGTAGTAATTAAATGGTAAGTAAGTAGTCGTGAAGTAGTAGATAAAATGGATCAGTAGTCATGAAGTAGAAATATTAGTAATGAGTAGTAGTAGTAGTAGTAGTAGTAGTAGTAGTGGTAGTGGACGCAGTAGTAATAGTATTAGTATAAAAGTAGTAGTAGTAGTGGTGGTAGTTGACGCAGTAGTAATAGTTGTAGTACTAGCAGCAGTAGTAGTAGTTGCAGCGACGCCGTAGTAGTAGTAGTAATAGCAGTATTAGTAGAAGTAGTATTAGTAGCACTTATAGACGTAGTTATGGTATTTGCAGTAGAAGTAGCAATATTCGTAGTAGTAGTAGTAGACGCAGTAGTAGTTGTAGAAATAGTTGTAGTAGTAGTAGTAGTTAGTAGTAGTATTAATAGAAGTTGTAGTAGTTTTTGAAGTAGTAAACGCAGTTTTAGTAGGAGTAGTATTAGTTGTAATAGTATTTGAGGTAGTAGTAGTAGTATTAGTAGCAGTAGTAGTAGTTGTTGTTGTTGTTGCAGTAGACACAATAGTAGTCGAAGTAATAATAGTAGTAGACGCAGTTGTAGAAGTTGTAGCAGTGATAGTAGTAGTGGTAGATGTAGTAGTATTTGCAGTTATAGTGGTAGTAATGGTAGCATTAGTAGTAGTAGTAGTGACAGAATGAGTTGTAGTAGTAGATGAAGAATTAGTATTAGTAGTTGAAGAAGTAATACTATTAGTAGCAGTTGACGGCGAAGAAATTGTGGTCATAGTTGTATTAGTAGTAGTAGACACATTAGTAGAATTATCAGTTGAAGGAATAGACGTAGTAGTAGTTCTAGTAGTAGTAGTAGTAGTAGTAAAAAAGGAGTAGATGTAGTAGTATTAGTTGTAGTAGTGTAGTAGTAGAGTAGTAGTAGTAGTAGTAGTAGTGGTGGTCGTAGGAGTAATAGTAATGGTAGTTTTAGTAGTAGTAGTTGTTGTGTTAGTAGTAATAGTAGTAGTAGTAGTAGTAAGTAGTAGTTATACTATTAGTTGTAGACGTAGAAAATGTCGTAATATTAGTAGACGCAGTAGTAAGAGTCTAATTATTAGAAGAAGAAGTAGTAGTAGTAGTAGTAGTAGTAGTAGTAGTAGCAGTAGACACACTAGGAGTTGTAGTAATAATAAAAGAGGTCATTATAGTTTAGTTGTAGTAGAAGTGGTAGTAGACGCAGTATTAATAGTATTAGTAGTATAATAGTAGTTGTAGTAGTAGACACAGTTGTATAAGTAATAGTAGTAGTAGTATAATAGTAGTAGTAGTAGTAGTGATAGCAGTAGTAGTAAATGTAGTATTATAAGGAGTAGAAGTAGTAAAAGTAGTCGCAGTAATAGTCGTAATAGTAGTAGTAGGCGCTGTATTTGTAGTAGTTTTAATAGTTGTAGTAGTAGTATAATCAGTAGTAGCTGCAGCAAACGCAGTAGTAGTAATAGTTGTAGTAGTAGTAGTAGTAGTAGTAGAAGTAGTAGTAGTAGTAGTGGTAGCAGTAGTAGTGGAAGTAGTAGTAGTAGTAGTAGAAGTGAGTAGTAGTAGTAGTAGTAGTAGTAGTAGTAGTGGTAGTAGTAGTAGTAGTAGTAGTAGTAGAAGTAGTAGTAGTAGTAGTAGTAGTAGTAGTAGTAGTAGTAGTAGTAGTAGTAGTAGTAGTAGTAGTAGTAGTAGTAGTAGTAGTAGTAGTAGTAGTAGTAGTAGAAGTAGTGGTAGTAGACGCAGTAGTAATAGTGGTAGTATAAAGTCAGCTGCGGCGTGAAATGCAAGCGAGAGACAAAGATCGTAATCCTTGCTGGCAGTGGTCGGGCGATAAACACTTCCAACCAGTAAAGAGTAGTTATATTTTAGAACTTTACGGAGCCAACAGCTCTCCTCTACCGCGTAAATTGGCGATAGTCCAATGGAAAAAATGTAAGTGATTGCCTAAAATAGTTACAGCTTCCTCAGCCTCGGCCCTCGTTTCGATCATTCCGAATGTAAGCGTAGCCTAGAATAGAGAGTTCGGAGTCGGATACACAGGGTGTTGCCTATGTCTCTGTAACCATTACAATTTCGGGGCGGTGGATGAAAACCAGAGTCTGGAGCAAAGGCATCTTATTAGGCTCTTTTCAATTGAACAATCTGTCCATCCCTTATTTTGAGATTTGCCTCGCCATTGGTCCTTCGTGTTTCCAGTTCTATTATTACCTGTCGTATTTTCATTAGCTCTTGCAGCCCATATTCCGGTTGAAAAACACTTCAGAATGCGGACCCCGCAGGGTTGATTTTCTCTGTAGCAGGAGCTGTGCCTGCGCTTCGTTTTCCAAGATGATTTTAAGAGGTCTTGGTCAAGGATTTGAATAGGGTGTTGACAGAGCCTTCCCTATTCTATATGCCTTGAAAATGTGAATGGACTCGCCATCCGTTAGCATGCAATTTAAGGAATTCCAAGTCATGTTTTACTCGCTCCTTCGGAATTACTGACGCTGAATCAGGAACATCCTTTATGATAACATTAGGTTTTCAATTTAATCGAGCACCCGTTTGCAACTCAGGTCATTCAACTGAGTGAGTACTTGTAACCAGTTCACTTGGTCCGATAGGTCCAGATGAACCGTGTGTTGGGCAGGCTGGAGCCAAAGCTGTGCACGACTCTGTCTTCTAAGACCTTTTCCTCTTTGGCTTTACAAACTCACCAACCTCTTCAACATTTCATGCTTGTGCAACGTCTAGCAGCGATGAAGCGCTAGGTTTTAAGGGCAGATTATTGCTAATGCTGCCTGAGCTTAGCGATGGTGTGGAGCAAGGACTAGATGGGACACCCTTCCGAACTTGCGAACCGTCCTCTGTTTTACTGGGTTTGGTAAACGCGATGGCTTTTATGCGAGCATTAGGTAAGCTTGAAGAAGCTATACATGCATACGCATTTTGTTTTGTGGTAGTTTTTTTACGGAAAGGAGCTTTTTTAACAGGTCGGCAAGAAATGGATTTTTTATGTTATGTATTTCTTGCCTTAGATTGTCTTCCTCCTGCTCCATCCCTAAGAATTTCTGCAGTAGGCTGAAACAACCCATACAAGTTTCATCTTCGTAAGCTACACTAACTGAGTTTACTAGACTTTTTGCCCGTTAAGCTGGAGGCGAACAATTAGTAGAATAAGGATAGTTGCAACTACACTCTGCTAGTCCATTAATTCATTGACCAAAATCCCCTGCCAATGTATCCGGATGGTTAGAGGCGTCGATAGACGGTCCTACGTGATTTTGCGGTGCATGTGCTAAACTAGGTCATGGACGAATTTTCATAGCAATACATTTAAGGCACCTGCGTTTTGCATAATGGTGGGGATACAGGACAAATGCAATTGATGTAAGAATTGCCATCAAATTAGCAGAGAGTCAGTTAGGATATTCAACAATAAGAATATGAAAATACTAGGACTCCGCCTTTGGTTTGAGCCTTTTCCGCGATTGAAAGAAAATGCAGGGAGCACACAGCCTGCGTGAGTTTCAGAAATCAGCAAAGATCGAGGCTAGCAATTCTATTTTATTTTATTTTTATTTTTTTTATTTATTTATTGTCGGTTTACAGGCAAGGTCAAAAAATATATACAGTATAGAGTCAAGCTGAATGTGAAAAAAACTCCTGATCGTTTTTTCAGGTATTTTAAGGAGAAAAACTGCAGCTTATTGAGTAATTAAAATACAGGACAGGGACAGGGACGCGTTGACACAGGTGTTCAGTGAAGAACCTCTCCATTCAGCGTTATGGATGCGGTATTCTCCACCAGCAGGTAGGTCGGCGAGCGGCTGTTCGCTGTCGACTGAGAAATAAGCCGATTGAGGTCTGCAGAGCCAGCAATATTGCCCTCAGCATGAAGTCCGGCAAAGGATTTAGAGACCGTGAACGTCATCAGAACCGAAGAGAGCTTCCAGAGAATCAGCACCCAAAATTTTGGAAGGTGTCCTGAATGTAGAAAACTAGTGACAGCTCTCGTAAACAAAGGATAGTTTTGTTGAATTTTAATACTTCTGGGTAGTTTATTCCAGATTGCTATAGCATTTACCGAAAAAAAACTGTCGGTATCTAACTGTGCATGCCAAAGTAAGAAATAGAAATACATCTCGATGTCTGGTGCGCCGAGAGTGGTCGAGCTGCTTCAGAGATCTAAAGGGGGTTAAATATACAACTATTCAAGTGTACAAACAGTTAAATTAGTCCCTTCTGTAATCTGCGAAGTCACAGTGGTTCAAGGCTTGTAAGCTCACAGCGTTGTTGGTAGGACAGTTTTCGGTGTTCTGAATCGAAAAAACTTTTTGTAGGGAAGTGCTTGACTGATTCTAACTTCTTTCGTTCACTAGCGTGCAGAAGGCTAAATAGAAACGAGCATTATTGCAGACTTGGCCTGACATAAATTTTATAGAGGCTGATTCTAATGTTGAGGGTTTAAATTTTCTGAGAATAAACCCAGTAGTTTGGCGTGCTTTCGAGACAATCAGGGCGCAGTGCTCTGACAGATTAAGACAACTAGAGTATGATATACCCAGATCCTTTATAACTCCGGGCACATTTAGGATGTGACCGTCTATGCTAAGATGGGGCTGAGGGTTGTCGCCAATAACCAAAAAATCGAAAGGCGCCATGTACGACACCACTGAGCGAAGGCTTGGAGATCCTGTTTTAAGAGCTCAAGAACGATGTTGCGATCGACTGGTTTATATCGATAGGCAACTTTTAAATCGTCAGCGTACATAAAGGGCCTACCATACTGAAAACAATCAGAAACACCGTTGACACAGAGGCAAAATAGAAGCGGGCCGAGCACGCTGCCCTGAATAACTCCGCTCCTCACATGCGTGGGGTTGGAGATAACATCAGAATTTTTAACCCATTGTGCACGAGCATTCAAATAGGAGGATTTAAAGTTCAGAAGCTTGTTACCTATGCCGAAGGAGGCAAGTTTCAGCAGTAATAATAATAATAATAGTTGTATTTAATGCCGGCTTACAGGCATTGTCAGATGAAATATTCAGTGGGTAGAGGCTGGCAGTGAAAAAAAAACTCCTGAATATATATCATTATAAATGTTTTTCTTATCTTTATGTTATTCAGGAGAAAAAACTGCCGCCTGTAAGGATGATAGCAATTCAGATCAGGGAAGGGCTAACACAATTGCAGTCTATATGCAGTCTCTCTGTCTTTGCTAGGAACCGGGATTCTGCCCCAGGCAAGAAAGCATCCGTGTACGGTTGCTCACTGTCTGCCGAAGAAGTCAACGGGTGCAGGCTGCAGAGACGGTGCCTTATTTCTCAAGGTAACATTTGGGATCGGGTTCAGATGCTGCGCACTACGTCGAACAGGAAAACAGATTCTACCGTGTCGGTGCCCAGAATTCTTGGAAACTGTTCTGAAAGCAAAAAACTAGTAATAGTTATCTTAAACCAAGAATACCTCCGCTGAATTTTATATTATGGGGAAGTGTATTCCACATGGCCATGGCGTTTACCGAAAAGAACCGTCGATACTTAACTGTGCGAGCTAATGGAAGAAATAAAAAGACATTGCGAGGACTGCTGCGCCGAGGATGGTCAAGCTGCCTCACAATGCTTAGGGGATTAAATATACGACTATTCAAAAGCTTAAACAGCAAAAAGAGTCCCTTCTGCACTCGGCGAAACCATAAGGGATCAATGTTTACAAGCCCACAGCGTTCTTGATATGACAGATTACGATGCTCCAACGATAAAATTCTTTTCGTGAAGAAGTGCTGGACCGATTCTATTTTCTTCCGTTCGCTAGCGCGCAGAAGGCTAAATAGAAACGAGCAGTATTCCAGGCCAGGTCTAACGTACATTTTATAAAGGCGGAGTCTAATCTCGATAGTTTTAAAATTTCGGAGGATAAACCCGGCAGTTCAGCGTGCCTTGGAGACAATCAGGGCGCAATGCTCTGAAAGATTGAGACCGTTGGAATATGATATGCCCAGGTCCTTAAGAACGCCATGTAAATTTATATCGTGGCCATCTATGCTTAGATGAGGCTGATGGTTGTCACCGACAACCATAACGGAACATTTGTGCCAGGAAAGGGAAAGGTGCCATGTGCAGCACCACTGGGCAAAGGCCTCGAGATCATTTTTTAATAGATCAAGCATGGTGTCGCGATCTGCCGGCTTGTATCGATAGGCAACTTTTAAATCGTCGGCATACATAAAGGCATACCATTTCGAAATACACCTGGCACATCATTGACAAAAAGACAAAATAAAAGCGGTCCTAGTTCACTACCCTGAATAACTCCACTCCTCACACGTGCCGAGTTTGAGATAGCATTGGAGATCTTAACATGTTGTGTACGAGAGCTCAGATAAGAAGATATCAAGCTCAGAAGTTTACCACATAAACCGAATGAGGAGAGTTTCAGGAGAAGAAGGGCATGGTCAACACGATCGAAGGCCTTGGTGAAATCGAAATAGACTATGTCAAGTGCAAAGCCATTATCCCTAGATTGTAGAACATGATCAAAGAAAGAGAGCTGACATGTGTCACAAGACCTTGCTTTGAGGAACCCATGCTGGGCTGCAATCAATAGGTTATTCTCAGTTAAATGACACATTATCTTATCTTTGATCAAGGTCTCCAGGATTTTCGAAGCTGCGGACAGTGTGTTGATTGACCGAAAATCGTCAAATGACGTAGATTGGCCGTGTTTGGGGATAAGTAGAATGTGCGATTCCTTCCATACACTGGGAAAGGTTTCACTTTCAAGAGCTAGATTAAATATCTTACATAGAAGTGACGGGAAAATATCATTAGCATCCGCTTTTATAATACTGATCGTTACGCCATCTGGTTCAGGACTATAAGATTGACGAAAACGTCGAATGGCTACGGTTACGTCCCAGAGGGTAAAAGTTATGATCTCCAGGACGGCACCGGTCCAAACCTGGAAGGGCGGAGTGGGAGCGGTCGAATTTTCAATAAATGTTCTGGACAAGAAAACTTTAAAATTATCAGCCGTTAATTTGTCATCAACTACAGGATTGCCAACGGAGTCCAGTAGTACGGGATGCCATGTTTTACTATGGGTGCTTATTGCGCTTGAAAAAAAGTTTCGCTACATTTAACGAACGGTTTTCGACATATTTGACCTCGTCGGCTAGCCGTTTTTCTTCAGTAAGCATCTTGGCCTGCTCCAAAATACGGTGAATCAAGGGCAGAACGGAAATGTCGTTTTGCAAATGGAATCGACGAGAGAGTTTACGCAACCTACGGCGAAAAGATAAAGGGAGATAAACCTCATCCGTGACATTAATTAATTTCTTACGGGGAACAAAACGAGAAATAAGTGGATCTAAAACTTCGTAAAGCATACCAGTACAGGTGTTCACATCCTGACACATAAAGAAATTAGACCAGTCAGGGGAGTTAAGATGTATCAATAAGTCTGTTGAAAGCGCTAATCGAAAATCAAAGAAAAGGCTATATTTTTGGAAAGCGTTTCATCGGTTTCGAGTTGTAGTGTAGAAACAACGATATAATGGTCTGAGCTCCCAAGTGGGCCTAATGATGCCACTGTCAAAGGCAGGCTACCTATGCAGAAGATTAGATCAAGTATGGGAAC
Organism: Schistocephalus solidus; assembly: GCA_017591395.1. Classification (NCBI taxonomy): domain Eukaryota; kingdom Metazoa; phylum Platyhelminthes; class Cestoda; order Diphyllobothriidea; family Diphyllobothriidae; genus Schistocephalus; species Schistocephalus solidus. The sequence goes on along the minus strand of WEDG01007640.1, from coordinate 96,830 downwards.
ATCCGGTGAAATTGATGGCAACCACCCCGGTCAAAAGCCCTACCAAATGCCTATAGATTTGAACCCAGACAGGAGACTGGATATATCTCGTAAAAATTATCCAGCAAAAATCGCCATGGGGAAGAAAGAACTTAAAATCTTCAGAAATCAAGGGAAGAAAACAAGATTAAAATGATGTACACAAATGTGCAGAGTCTATTAAACAAAATGGATGAAATTAAACTGGTCGTGGACCATTTAAAAACTGACTTCATAGCTCTAACTGAAACGGGGTTAAATGAACAAATTTCAGACACAGAAGTCAGAATAGACGGTTTTCAGCTTATCAGCATGGATAGAAACGGACGTAGGGGTGGTGGAATCGCAATGTTCATACGAGAAGGCATTGACTTCATTCCAGATTGGCCCTCGACAAATAGGAAATCAGGACAGCGAATGGACACAAACGAAGCACTCATCACAGAGGTAAAGCCAATCTGCCGTAGCGAACACTTATTAATACTTGGAGATTTCCACGCTCCCTATATCGATTGGGTGTCAATGTACTGCTCGCGATCGGAAAATTCATTCGAACAGAAATTACTACAGTTGGTAAATGACGAGTTTCTTACCCAACATGTCACAATGAAGACGCGGTTCCGAAATGGGCAGCAGTCAAGCTGTTTGGATCTAATCATTAGTAGAGACGACAATTGCATCCTTGCATTAAGTTCTTACGTGCCGCTTGGACGAAGTGATCATTGTGTTCTTGCTTGGGAGTACAGTCATCTTTCTGTACCCAAACGTCGTGCAGTTAGGCAGAGAAATGTATGGAAAGCAGATTATCCCAAAATAAAGGAATAACTGAATGGGATAGACTGGAGCCCTGCACATGCACCTGACCCAAACGCTGCCTGGTTCTTCATTATTAAATTGATTCAGCAATTGGTAGAGATATTTTGCCCACTTTCAAGGCGATCGTGCGTCTCCCGACCCGAGTGGGTGACATCGGAAATAAAAAGGAATCTCAAGAAGAAAAGAAGACTGTGGAGAACATATGCAAGATATCAACAACTCGAACATTTTTCCGCTTTAAAAACCGCGAAATCGGTGTCGGAAGCTTCTGAGAAAAGAAAGATCAGCTTTTGAGTCAGAAATAGTCAAAGCCATACCAATAAATTCCAAAAAGGTTTTATGCTAACGTTAACAAGGCAAAAATCAAATCGCGACTGCATTCCTTGTCTTAAAGACAATCAGGGAAACAGGTTAACTGATAACTCTGATAAGACCAGCCTCTTATCCAATTTCTTTATGTTCGTGTATACCGAGGAACCACCTTTTGACGAGGACGAATACTACAGTACTGCCACATCTACAAACAAAATAAGCACGGTGTCGTTCCCAATAGACACAGTAAGAAAAACTCTGAAACAGCTGCATCCTACTAAATCACCTGGCCCAGATTGTATATCCGCAAAAGTTCTCAATGAACTCACAGACCAGCTGGCCTCTCCACTCTCCAAGATATTTGAAAGTTTGATGGAGGCGGGGGCTTCGCCTACCGAGTGGAAGATAGCCAACATAATCCCATCTATAAAGGAGGAGAGAGGACATCACCAAACAGTTTCCGACCAGTCAGCCTCACAAGTATCTGTTGCAAAATGATGGAGAAGATAACCAAAACGGAATTGATGAGGCATCTTGAAGAGAATAACTTTCTTAGTTCATATCAACATGGATTTCGAAGTGCTCGATCCTGCCTCACAAACCTGCTCACATCCATGGAAAGTTGGACAAAATCATTAGAAATGGGTTTGTCAGTCGATGCGGTCTACATTGACTATAGCAAAGCCTTTGACAGGGTTCCAAACAGATGCCTGATCTTTAAGCTGCGTCAAATTGGTGTGACTGGCTACCTACTCAAATGGTTGGCCGACTTTCTCACAGACAGGCGCCAGCGTGTTTGTATTGGAGACGCCATGTCTCAATTAGAAACCGTTCACAGTGGAGTTATGCAGAGCAGCATTCTGGGTGCAATTTTGTTTCTGATATACGTGAACAATTGCCTGGATTGTCTGACATGCGAGAAGGTAATATTCGCTGATGATCTGAAGTTATGGAACTCGATTGAAAAACAGGAGGATGCGCGGACATTACAACAAAACTTATATCGCTTGCAAACATGGTATGATGAGTGGCTGCAGAACCTTAATCTTAACAAATGCCAAATAATCCGATTGCGGTCCAGTTCCAGAAGGATGATTAGGTTTGAATACCAGTACTTCATCAGTGGTCAGCAACTCCAGGAGGTAAATATTCTAAAGGACTTGGGTATATGGATAACACCAACTCTCAAACCATCGTCGCACTTTGCGAATATCGCAAAGAAAGCTGTGTATCATAGGCGCAATCGGGAGATCCTTCGTTAATTTTGACGGAGAGCTTTTTGAGCGCGTGTTTGGAACATTTTTCCGGCCGGTGTTGAAATATTGCGTCCAGGCCATGCGCCTTTGGATGAAACATGACTACGCTCTGCTGGAGAAAGTTCAACGGAGGGCAACGAAACTAGTCAGCGGATTGGAATGCGTACCCTATGAGGGCCGCCTAGAAAAACTTAAAATTGTTCCTCTCTCTTATAGGCAATACAGAGGGGATATGATCTTAGTCTTCAAACTGGTCAGAGGAGTTGATTGTGCTCTTCAGATGGACACATTTTTTGAATTGGCAAACATGACAAATCTCCGAGGTCACCAATACAAACTGAAAAGAAAACACGCCAAACTTGAAGTGCGGGCCAACTTCTTTTCCCAACGGGTGATTGAACAATGGAACAAACTGCCAGCTTCAGTTGTTCAGGCTGAAAGCGTTGAAATGTTTAAAAGAAGACTTGATGCATTTTTACTTGATGAACATATATTTAGTCGACAGCAATGATCGATATACTTAAACGACTATCGCCATGTAACATTTGCTTGTTTTGCTAGCGTCTATCTGTAAATAGGGTTTTAAAGGCTCTGCCTATCTCCCTTATATATACTGAATTTTACTGAATTACGTATGCTTGATCCTCGGGTAGGGAAGTCAACAACCTGAGTCCACATGCCAATATCTACGGCCTCGAGGAAGTCCTCGAACCGGAGGGGACCGGAAACCAGCGAATGTCAGGAAGGTTGAAATCACCTGCAATTAAGCAATACTTAAAATTTAAGTCAACTGCGGCAAGGAATGCTTGTGAGAGACAAAGATATAAATCCTCACTTGTATTGGGCGGGCAATAGACACAGCCAATGAGTAAAGAGTTCCTATTCTTTAAGGTAATTTGAAGCCAGCAGCTCTCATTAAAAGCAGTAAATTGTGGATTATCTAAGGTCGGAAATGCCAGCGCTTGTTTAATATAGATACAAATTCCTCCACCACGACTGTCACGGCGATCTTTTCGAAGTACAAGTATAACCTATAAGAGAGAGTTCGGGATCGGCTACGGAAGGTGTTGCCCATGTTTCAGTTACTATAACGATATCTAGACAGTGGACAAAGACTAGAGCCTGAAGCAAGGGCATTTTATTGAGCAAGGATCTGGCATTTAGAACAAACAGTTTAATTGGGCAAGGTGGTTGTTTTTTAGGGAGAGCGGCTAATTCATCCAGTGGTTCATGGGCCACTGAACATAGGGGGCGGGTGCTCCCGCCCTGTACTGGAAAAAAGGTTGGATCATACGCGCCTGATGTGGGTGAAGGGGAGTAAAATATGGAGGTGAAAATGACAGACAGGGGAACTGAGCACAACTGGTAGCTATTGGGGCATGACCAGGAAATCTCTGGACAGAAAACTGCAAAGTATTACTATTAAGGTGACACAGAAGGTCAGGTGAGTCTAGTAGTCCAGCAGGACCCTTCGTATTGAGAGACAACTGGGGAAACGACAGTAAAGAAAATTGGCTGCGGGGTGGGGGATGCACTGTTGCGAGTGGCACAGAAGCACTATTTTTGGGCGAGAATGCTTGTATGTTTCGTTTATCAGCCTCAGTATGAGGTCTGGGTTATAACTGGAAATTCATTGTTGTTGGGATGGGGATGTTTTTGGGAGAAATAGGCGATTGTAACGGAGTAGTTTTCGTGGAGAGGCTAAAGTTTTGCGGTTTTCGAGTGGTTGAGACTTTAGCCGGACTTGTCTTTGAGCTAGAAATCTGCGTTGTTTTACCAGGAGTAACTGGTAAACTTGGTATGGGTATGGTAATAGGAGGATTACTGCCGTCTTTAGAACGAAAAAAGGAAATACTGTTTTCTTGGGATCCCAAAAGATTAATCAAGGTCGGTTTCCGTGCAGAGTTAGCTGGGGATTCAGATGACGAAACCGTAGATGAAATTGGAGGCGATTTCTTCAACATGGCAACAGTGGCAGTCATTTCTCTGCTGCTTGTCGACAATTTAAATTTTTTCAGTTTTTTCTGCATTGGGGTGAGGTCAGGGGAAACCGAGGAATGCCATTTTCGACAAAATTCTCTACTTATCTCCTTCCTAGAGAGTATGAAGTCAACTTCTATCAAGGAAAAGAGCGTGACTAATATGGATGCATTACGACTGAGCGAGTGGAGTCGTTTAGCATACGCGACTTGGAATCCCAAGCCACTGCTTTCCAGAAACAAACGTGCGCCGTCGAAAGCAGATATGTAACTGGGAATATTAAGCAGTATAAAATTATGATTGCGTTTTATCCGTTCTTCGGTTTTGGAGCTAATTATCCCAATGACTTGAAAAGCCTGTTGGATAACTGTGTCAGAGGCATTGGTTATAGTTCCTTTACGCAAAAAAAATCTACTAATTCGTCAGACGACGATCAATTAACGCAGGACGAGGTGTAGGCTTGAGCAATCAGAGGATCAAGAGGTTCCAGATTTACCAAAGGGATTTTAGAGTTGACAATATCTACAGAGGGCTGCGAAGTCTCGCATACGCTAGATAGGTCCCCTTCCATTACTCTATTACTCAAGGATGGAGGGGAAGCTGCAACCTTTCGTCTTTTTGCGAGTCGCTTGCGGGACATCGTAAGCTAATAGACGGAATTTTGGTTTACTTAATAGAAAAATAGTGGGTTAATAATTTACAAGAGTATACTAAAAAAGGGTAAACTGGCAGCTGATTTCAAACAGTTAATATAAAACGACAAACCGAGCACAATTTTAACCACATTTATGCAAAGTGAAACTAATTAGGCCAATTGATTATATGGCCGCCACAAATAATATGGAGCAGTAAAAAGAGCTTTTTTTAAATAACAATTAATAGACAGTTCACTGCTAGGGACAATAAATATGGTAAAAATAATCCGTTCACTTATCTTTAGGAGATCATGGTCAACATGATCAAAAGCTTTCGTGAAATAGAAGTAAACGGTGTTAATTGCAAAACCGCTGTCTCTAGATTGTAGCACATGATAAGAGAAAGAGTGCTGGCAAGTGTCACAAGACATTTTTTCGAGGAATCCGTGCTGAGCCGCATTAAGTAGGTTATTCTCTGTTAGGTTACGCATCATTTGTCTTTGATTAAGGTCTCTAAGATCTTCGAGACTGCTTGCAGTGTATTGATTGGTCTAAAGTCGTCAAATGACGTAGGTCGGCCGTGTTTGGGAATAGGCAGTATGTGCGATTCCTTCCATAAAATAGGGAAAGTTTTACTTTCAAGAACAATTGAGATCAATTCTTTAAGCATAAAAGAATCGTCAACAGTATAATTATTGTTTTTTTTTAAGTCTGATACTCCTCCCGTGATCTGCGGAAAATTAACCTTATTTTGTTCCGCTTTCGGTGAAATTATCCGTAATGCATGGGTTGATTTGTTGCTACATACCTTCTCCAGAGTTTATTCTTTCCGTTTAGTTGTCTTTTTAAATCTTGCGTTAACCAAAGATGGCAGTTCGCCTTTTGTACTTTTTTAATAGGGCAGTTTTCGCGCATAGCATCGATGATAACGACCCTGAGAGTGGTTCAATCTACATCCGGATTTTCAGTCAGAATCGTTTGCCAATTTAGTGCCGATAAGTCATCCCTCATCACAGATAATTTTGTGCACCAGTTATTAACCCGAACACCAGAAGTCTCCGTTGGCTTGTTGTGCAAACAGTATTCCCACAGCAGCATGATATGGTCACTTTTACCTAGCGGCGCGAGTTACCTTAATTCATCCAAATCAATTGGTTCCTTTGAAAGAACGATATCTAGGCAATTCGCCATTTGAGCCTCCTTACCTGTAGTTGCAAATCTTATATTCTGGACGAGAAAGAGATTCCTCATGAGCTTTAATAGCTTGGAGCTAAAGAAATACCGTGAACATTTTACGGATAATATGTTCCAGTCAATCAATGGGGCATTAAAATCTCCGGCAATAACTCTGTCTTGAGGATTGTTGCCTTGCATCTGGCGACTTCTTTGAGTTAGCCAATAACACTAGCTTGCGAGGACATCCAATTAAACTACAGGTGCAAGACTCGACACAAGAAAGTTCTTCTTCTCCAACAGTGATAACGGTCTGGAATGCTCTGCCTGCGGATATCATCATGTCCCCTCCGTTGACACGTTTAAGCGGAAGTTTAACCAGTACAGATATAAGTACCACCACGACATCAGAACCTAACACATTTCCTGAAACATATTCCCATCCACAATTTTCACGTTATATAACATACTGCTCTATATTTTTGAGTAATATTATTTTTAATTGTTTGTCCGATGCCCTGTAGTATGACGGGGAGAAAACCATTTGTCCAACGTCCATTATATGTCATCCTTTTTAAGTTGCAGTGTCATTGACATCAATAGAGAGCTCAAAAGCTTCGCCTATATTTCCCTTAATAAAACTGAACTGAACTGAGTATTAAAACGGTCGCTTCCGTTTGTTAGTCCTCAGGCTGCAATTAGTTTAGCGTTGTCCTTTTATTGCGTGCATTCGTAGAAAGTTACATTAACAGTTTAGTTTTGATAATGGGGCTTTTCTCATCGGCCGGTAGCCCGAAAGATCAAAATGGCTGTCCTTATCAAGGTTCCAGTGGAGCTTGTCCTGTTGCAAAAGAAGCGGCATCTGAAATAAATCCCTTAAATATGGTAAAGGCTGTTTTCGTGCTAGGTACTTAGCACGTGTCTGGCTCCATATTTTTGTTTACAAAGTTTGATTTTCCAATACTTGTGATTTTGAATTTTTATTGTTAATAGAAAGGAAAACTCGCTCATGCTTCGCAGATATTAATATCTAGGTTACTCTTATGTTTTCTATCAGATATCGCACTAGCATCCGTTAATTCTAGGTTCTTAAAATCTTGCTTTAGGGCTTTGTCTTAAAAATTAAAATAGCAGATTCATCATCACCTAATTTTCTTGGTTAGCCGACAGAGCATTCGATTTTTTACCGGATTACATGGGTCTTAGCCAGTTGCTATTTTCCCTTCGGCGAAATACACTTTATTGGGTCGGGGACTCAGACATCTGATAAACAGAAATTTTATGCCGTTTAACTTTGAGTAACAGGGCCGAGTAGTGCTCCAACCTTCCAGTATCCCGCACCTGGGGTCCGCTTTGGACTGAGTAGTTCATCTTGTATACTATCGCCTGCACTACTGGACCACGGCTGTTAAGTGCGACAGTTCTCGCCGATGCCCTAGCATGTGTTGTAATATTGAATCTGAACCCTGATTGCATATAGCCGCACCGTAGCCTTTCCTTGACAGTTTTTTGTTGGTTTCCTTCCGACTTAACTAAAATATTTCCGACCGCCTTCCCATATGCTTATACATCGTACGGCTGCTATCATGACTGAGCTAGCCGGCATCCAGCATCTTATGTATTATACCCTTCCATGCGTGATGATCCGCCTTCCCATGCGCTGATCTCATAAACCGAAGGTAGTACTGGCATGCAGAGAAGAACTAGTGCTGAAACCATGGGAGTCAGCTAAGACTGGAGTGACGCGGAGTTGAAAATAACCGGGTTCATCACAGGTGTTTTATTTACCTTCCCGAGCACTATGAGCTTCGGAGATTTCTAGGACCATCTTTCGACTATATTCTGGCCAGGTTGGATTTGACTTGAACAGGTAAACTTTTTATTTTTAAACTTTTAAGGCCTTTATCATCGATGGACCAGTTTCTAAGATACTCTGTGTTGGGTTTATTCTCTCCTTCCTTCGGGAACTTGCGGATATGAGAGATTGAGTGCAACTGTGTGACGTATTGTTAGCCAGTGTTTCTTGCCCTGATTTCCAGGTCGGACGGTAGACTTGTAGCAGCAGTCAATTACATATCGGTGGCCAGTAGTTATATTCGTAAGTCGTGCTGAATTTGTGCATGAATAGCCATTAATTGCTGCAAGGAATCTGAAGGACTCCATTACCGTTAAATATCGCACTATTTCAAATTCTCTCATACCGCTTTGAAAGGCATCTCATACACTTTTTCTGAAACCCATAACAACTTGTAATATTTCACAGTTTGCTATACCCTGCATGCTAATGCTACAATCATATTCCCAATCCTTTCACTCGGCATCAATTGAAAACTAAGCTTTTTATTGCCCCTGGGCTCCAGGATGCCTCTGTTTATAACTGAAATGGCAAGTGTACCGTAGTTTGCCCTCTACCCATCGTATGTGTCTCGGTACTATGGCGGTGATCCAATGTGTATTGTCTATTTCGAAGATGCCCCGCGAAAACCAGAATCCCAGCCCAGACCAACCCTTTCCTCTCCCCACTATTCGTGAGGTCTCAAGCATCCCCAAAGCTGACGCCAAAGAGAACGAACGATGGGTTTACCCTTCGCCCCAGATGTTCTGGAATGCTATGCTCCGCAAAGGTTGGCGTTGGCGGGACGACCAAATCTCACCGAAGGACATGGAACACATCATTCGTATTCACAACGCCAATAATGAGTTGGCATGGCGGGAGGTCCTAAAGTGGGAAGCCATGCATGCAAAGTACGTTCTTTAGTCTGTTGACTCATTGATAATGCTGGCATCACGTGGCAAACATCGGCGACCTTACAGCACCGCGATCCCATGTGAATATTAATTTAGGACTGGCACCGCCCAAGGACTGACCGGAAGTTATAACCCAGTTTGTAATTTACAGTCACATTTTTCCTTTATCGGCCATGTCATGACTTTAGCCCTTCGCACTTAAATCCCCCAAAATGATCAGGCACTATTGTATTCCCCGTCCTTGCGACGAATTAACCAGTCCGACGATGACTTTATGAAGCCGTCCGCAGGTGTTACTACGGCTACCTCGGAAAAATACCTTAATTGAGGAAGAAGGAAAAAGAACTGTAACTTAACATAGTGTGTGGCTGAGGAGGTAGCTAACTGGCTGAGAACTTGTTTCCTCAGAATTTCTCGGCCGGGTGAAAGTCTAATTTTGGGACTATTTGATCATGGTTCAAGTTGATCATTCTTGCCTGTCACACCAGAAATCAGAAGGTAATACCTTATTCAGTCTTCTCCTTCACTGGAGTCTGCAAATTCTTACTTGACGCCCATGCCTTTTTTCTCTTTAGTGAGTGTCTTACCCCAAAACTGCGGAGGTTTGCGGGTGATTCACAAAACTACTCTATGCGCGCACGATTTCGTCGTATGCTGGGGTAGGTGATCTGAGACTGTTTTGCAATTTTTCATAACTGATTTTTGTTGCTTCTGTTTTTTTTTTACTTCTATAATTTCATAGTTCAGCCTTCCCTATTTATATAACAGACGCTTTATCTTTTGGGATCTATGCCGCCTAGATCAAAGGTTCAGCTTTCAGAGCGCATCTCATGAGATCGTGTTTACACTGTTTCTAACAGATCTCATCCTTTTATCTCCTGTTCTGTTGCACCTCCCAGTGTTTACCTTTTTCTCATAATTTCACCTCATCGCTGTACTCCCGTCCACTGTCTTGTCACCACAGCTACGACTGGAAAGTAACTATCAATATTATCACCAAGTCGAGTTAGATGGAGAAGAAAAGAGTGCACGTAATGTATTCAATTATATCAAGATCCATGTGAAGTGCTAGTTTTTTTGGCAACACCGACCTCCCCCAAGGTACCGAAATGAAGATTTAACCAACCATAACTGTGGCGAATTCCTGTCCATATCAAAGATGACTCCGAGGCTGTGTCTAGATTCCTCGCTATACTTCAAACTGGAATTGCTTCCAGGCCTGACTGCCCACCCACCGAAAGACTACGTGACCAGAAGATCCTCTCCCAGATCAGGAGGGTTCAGCCGTTTTCTACTGTATTCATTGCAGGCCCGCAGGCACCAGTTGACCGTTAAGAGGTTAGTCTGCAGTGACCACTAATGTCGCATAAACAGGGCAGTTATTAAGTTTTGATGCCGTTGAGGTTGTATACAGAGGCAATCCATTCACTTCAAGACAGGGGCAAGATATCTGAATGTCAGCCGGTCGCCCAGTTAGCTGAAGCATGAACTTGCTTCTCTCCTATTCAGTCTTCCAAGGGGCAGTCAAGGTATGCAACCGTTGGAACTGCCAATTATGGTCAGCGGGACGGGGGTGAGCGAGACGAACACCTCCATTTCACACGATCAGACGGTCTAGTTGTTCATCTGCGTGCTGAGCACAATCGTTATGCAACCCGCGCGCCGCGTTAGTACTGTGCGCATAACTCTCTCAGTCACCGAAGGCGGGTAACGAAGTTCGTCACTTGAAACGCCAGAACACGGAGTCACCCCTCCCAATCGGGGAATCATATTTTCACTACCAGCAGCCCCTTATCTTACTGGCTTCCTTTTACTACTTAGCTATCAATTGCCCTTCGATCGGCATGACTGGGTGGTTGACCGTTGTGGCAAGGACGTGCGCTACATCATTGACTACTACGATAGTGGGGTGGACGAGGACTACAATTTCGCCCTTCTTGACGTGCGACCTGCTCTAGACTCCTTCTCTGCCTGCTGGGATCGAGTAAAAAGTCGCCTGGGTACGGTGGACACATCCCGAACCACCGCCATCATCGGAAAAGTCCCAGTAATAGTCTTATCACATAGAACTTTCGTCTTCATTTTTAACACTTCTTGCAAACATAATACGCACTATATTTGACACGAATTCCCTTCAACGCAGATTTTTTGTTACTCAGGTTTTTAATATCACACAAAAGACTGCGTAGTAAACAGCGCTTTTTCTGTTCTTTCGCCTGGGGAAGCTGGACTGTGTCGCTGGCCATTTTTAGTTGTTATTGCACCAAATAAACAAGTTCTGTAGCTAACTCCGTTGTATAAGAAATCTGAGGCCACCCTGTGTCAATCGTTAAGCTTCCTTTGCCGGGCAATTATGGGCAATGAGAAAAACCCTGCCGCAATAGCCACATGAGAGATAATCCCATTTATCGGATACGCCTGATGCTCTTTGCAGTCAAGCCAAAAGAGCCATCCCCTTCTGTTGAAAGGTGTTGTTGCGGCGGTCAACTCACATTTCTGGCCGTGCGTACTCGAGAAACGACCCGAAAGCCCAATCCGATCAAGGATTATTACCAATGATCGACACTTCTTCCGCATACCTTATTGGCTGATTATTTAGATATTGCCCCAGGCTCCAGACCTATCCCGTTTTTAGGGAACACGCCTCCTGGTGGAATTGGGGAAGTGCTATGAAAACAGTGGACAAAAAATTGACTTAGTGTGCTTAGTGGATGCGTCGGGTCGATGTCCTGCACCTCACCTCTTGAAAAACCTTTTTGTTTATTCTCGAAACGATGGAAGTTAGCGCCAACTTGGGAGTGGGATATGCGCGGACTCGGTCAATATTTACAGCAGCGGGAAAATTTGGGTGTGCTGTTGGCCCACAAAAAACTTGACTCGAGTAGCGCGAACTCACTTTGAACTCGGTTGGGAGACGCGCTGTTGACCGACCACGCGAAAGAGCTGAAGACTGCCTTCCCGTGACGCTTCCGCAGCTCTGATCTATCAGCAGAATAGCTCTTCATACACTAGGCGGGGGAGGGAGGAAGGTAATAAGACGCACAAGCCAGGTGCGGAGGTACGTTCTAAAGCCTTAGAGCGTTTATGAATACCAGCTTAACCTCGTTCTATTCTACGAGGAAATTCTTTATTTGTTGTAGTTCTCTGCAATTTTCATGCGTCTAAGATACCTTGAGTGTGGATTTTTGAAGGAACGAGGAAGCTTTGTGAACCAGTATAGTTGGTTAAGATGCAGCCTCAATAGATAGATAAACATTTGCATTGTTAAATGGCAGAAGGGAGTTAGCGTATTTTAATTTTTCCCCACGTGAAGTCTCTAATGCCGAATGGTACCGAGTGAGCTACCGTCCTTACCTTCGGTGCGAGCAGGTATGGAGCTCTATGAATTCTCCCATGGCATTCAGACGAAAAGCTTTACTTGTTTGGACCTGGTACGCTGTGAGTGGTGCCAACACTAGCGGAGGAAAATAGACCAACCACCAGTGGCTTATTTGATGTCAACCGTCACACCGCAACCGCAGCTGGAAAATACCCACCTCTGTAAGCATTTAGCCAGATAATCTACTGTAGCTACCAAAGATGTCAAGGATAGCACACACAGCGTATTAGATTGCCTACAATAGCTTTCGGTCATATAATGCTGGACAGAATCGTTAAACAGTTCAATATGCACACATGTATAGATCAAAGGAGGAAGTAGGTTTACAGCGTACAGAATCTGTGTTAACGGTAGACCAACCAAAGAGAAGTAAAAAGCTAGAAAGGAATACTGAAGTACTGTACAATCGATCCGTGGTGGTGGGGAGTGCAGCGCTGTTGCCAACTGCTGGTGAGTGTCGTCGAGATGCTGTTAGTCAGGGACTTGCGAGCCGGTACGATAGCGGTAACGAGAGAAGGAGAGATGTCAGCAGTAGGGAGAGAAGGAACACCGGTCTTCTGAACAGACCAACGATTAACCTTCCACATCCGGGATCCGCGCCAAGTGTTCCAGTTCATTCAAACAATTCTGCTGATTTTGTGGTGCGTTACACTGCTACTGAGTCATGTGCTCCCAACTTGTCGGCTGCGATTGGTGTTTTTCAAGTTCATATCTCAGTCGTCTCTTTTTACTACGTGCTCGTCCCTACTGGACCTTCATGACTCCAAGGTAAACGTGAATTGTAAGCTACAACGGAATGCTCTTAATTGGGACAAAAAACCAGGCAATTTCTACTTCCTACAACAGTCATGTAGGCAATCGGTCACCTATTTGACACCCTTTTGTAGTTTACTTTTATAGGGTAATTTCGAGATAATGACAGATATTCAACATGAGAACAAACTGGCTGACGATTTGGTTCTACTTTTAAACGTACTGCAGGCTTATCTCAGTTTGTTCGTTCAGGAACAATCGTACCAAACGACGTTCGAACGCGTGTTTACGGCAAAAAGCATAATTCAGTATATTTTCTGTTAGCAAGTGGTGAATTAAGGACCCCGATTGTCCCCACTATAGGCTTAAGAAGTTGGCAACACAATTTTCCCAATAAACTGCCCAGACCTTTCTTTTGGAGCATTTTCAATTCAGTTAGCAGTATGACAAATAAAATTACCTCTACAAAGTGTGCAAATAAATTTAACATATTCCTTGAAAGGTGTGTATTAACAGCTTATTTCTCAAACCAAAAAATATACATATGACGTGGATATGGCAGCCTGGAAGATTCATTGGTAGAGCACTTTAGAAGCCTATATATCCGGAGGCCTGATCTTCCCCGCTCGCCTCAATTCGGCCCATGTCAAGGCACAATGAGCAGAAAAAGGGTGTTCCCTCGACTGGAGGATCCGCGCGCTGCAGTACTTGTTGACCGTCGTCTAGCCGAGCAGTTACAAGCGGGAGCTTTTTCTGTTGGCTCGTAATAAACAAAACAGTCGAGACACGCATCAACATTGCTCCTGGAGAGGGCAAAAGTGCACATTCAGATGGCATATTTTTCATGGCAAATGACTCATCAAAGTCAGCCATTGGGTACCTGGCAGGCGGCCCGGTGACCCACGCCCACAATTGAGGTTAGAGGTTCACGTAAACTAATTTTAGCGGTAGACTCTACAATCGCAGGCATTTTATTGCATTGCGCGCATATGGAGCATGCAAGAAAACCAGAGAGAGAAAACATTAGTCAGGGTTAAGGCCGGACTGCGTGTTTAGTGGAATCTAAAAGCTGGCCTATTCCGGACGTCCGCTGCGACCCCGGCGCGGCTTTGCTTGCATGTAGCAGCGGTAGTCCTTTTTTGTCCAAACATAGATATTCACACCGGCTGACGCAGACATGCCCTCGCATAGTGAACTCTAAAGCCTCTAGTGTGTCTGCCAACATGTTCCAACCCCTCCTCCACCTATTCTGTACAGCATAAAACCACATGCTCAACGGCTGCCCAGCCTCTCCTGTTTCCACTCAGAACCGGGCCGTAAGGCAGCATGAGCTAGGGTTTGCCCATGACCTACGCTTCCGCAGCAGTAAATCGCTGAGGGCAGTACATAAGCATAAAGGTGAACGAATCCGACTTATCTAGATACAGAAAATATGCCAACTAAATGCTCAGCGTTGACTGCAAACCCCGAAAAACGCAAAACAGGAGAAATGTAGCAGCACGTATCTGCCAGAGTACACATTCAGCAGATCACGGGAATGTGTTAAGTTGCTGAACCGCGGACACGGGAAAGCTAGAATACGATACCAGATGAAGGTAATTAGCGTCTCCGCCCGGTTAAAACCGAAGCCTCGCCATGCTTTTCTTACAAAAATCTTCAGTTCTTAAAAATCCAGTGGAGAGGAGATGCGCCAGTAGTTAGAGAGCCTTAAAGTCAGTGTGCTGAGATCAGGTGCATGTAAACGGTGTTTCACAGTGCTCTTGGCTACTGGGGTCATTCTCTGCCATCTGCGAATGGGAGTGTGCAATGATGCAAGGGGGAGTGGGGTTTAGATTACACTGATTGATCGTGGCACGAAGGTGACGACTGGCATTCTTGGTCTAACTTGTTGTCCGGGTAGACACCGTTGTTGTCACTATTGCATGCACAAGGACTGGGCAGACCACGGAAGAGGTAACCGAGGATTCCGGAGGGAGGCGACCCCTGCAGATGAAAAACTCAAAGCGATCATACCGCTCAACGCGACTCTGCAATTCACCTATGTCAGCCCTAGTTGGAGTGCAATTTGATGCCTCTTGACATAATGGAAACGCCCCTGAGTTTTCGATGTAGTTAGTTTTACCTTGCGCGAGTCAGAAACCCAATGGGCTTCGGTTATTAGATCGTCATTCGCTTGACCTGATCGATTTTACCATTAAAAGAAAAATTGGCTTGCGCGCCCCTAAGAACACACTGATGTGTAATGGTATGCTTGGCGTGGCGACAGCGATTGAACTAGTCTGTTTTCATCGCATGTGAATCGGTCTTCGGCTCCCCAACACGGATGGATATTTTGCTCTTCCTTGATTGGCCACAGCCGATACGGCTCAGACACGCGCTCAAAGCTCGCATGCAGACGGCTTATCATCAATGGGTTATTCTTGGCAAAGGAGAAAAATCTTTGCCGCTGTCGTATGATTTGATCGTACTGTCCCATTTACAGGAAATATAGTCCTACCAATTCTATTTCCCTGATCTTTAATTGGGGAAACGTCGACTACTGTACTTAAACAGTTTACCACATTTCCCACGTCCCTCCAACCCCTAGAAAAATGTTTTAATGCAAATTCAATGTGGATGTAACTGGAAATACGCGTGGGTAGGGGCAGCCCACGATGTTAAGAACCTAGGACGATACAGCCTGTTGGCTACTGCTAACGTCGTAACCAGGTAAATAAGGAGACAAATAAAAGTCAAGGTCATAAAAACTCACAAAAGAGCTGAGATAGAATGTACGGGTGGGGGGGTAAGAGTTGGCGTGACGTCAATAGGGTTGGGCTAGCGGGCAATGTTGAATTCATCGTCTTTGAAGGCCTTTCTCGCACGTTTCAACTCTTCACTGACCAGGAGTAGCTCCTTAGCGCGGGAGAACTTTCGTGATTCCTTCCTCACCAGGTAGGCGATGTCCTCAACGGTTATCTTACCCACCCGTCCGGTCTCCAGAGCGCGACGCGACTAAGGAGGCGTAAAGCAAGACAAAAATGCATAAAGTGTTTTGGAGCACGAGAGAGAAAAAATCGAACTTTTGGGGATGTTCGATAGGCTGGACTGTCCAATAGGTAGAAACCATGTTTATAACGACAGACTGTGAAAACATCTTTATGAAGTTATGTACCATAGTGGCTGCATGGGTACTAGCTAAAAGCCCAGCTAGCTACCAGCGTGGTAAATAATTTCATAATTTATACAACTGACGGCCTGTTTTCTCAGCTTGTGAATATTACACGGTTACCCCCAGTGACTGATGGACGTCGGCCCAAATATTCCTATCGAATTCGGTCTGCACCTGTAGCCCCTTGAATATACTAATCTGCTCCAAGCTAGAAATTAGATCTGACGAAATTGAAAAGCCATAACATAATATTAGCTTAAAATCGGCTAGCACGAATCCAGAGAGACGGATGGCGGTGAATCGATGCAGAGCGAGGAAACCGGTTTACTGGCTGCGGATGCTTCGGACCTCTAGTTAGGAAGATTCGCCCAACCCAAAAAAACACTCAATGCGTCAAGACAACCAGCCCGTGGCGCAATGGTTAGAGTGCTGAACTTCTGTTCAACAGGTCGCGGGTTCGAGCCTTGGTTATGACTGCTGATGACGGCTAATGAGCCAAAATGGCTATTCCAGTTTCCATTGTCCTTGTAGGCATTGTTCAACGGCTCAAACTGTTGGAAAATAAGTATGAAGCCTAATAGCCCATGTACTATGATGAAAATGCATTTGGTGTGTGGCCGTACCAATGTCGGTTGCGAGGTCACTGGGAATCGTAGACCTGCTAACTCCTGAAAGTTTGCACGCACATCAAAAAAGTCTAAAAACAGCAGGTCGTTTAAACGCGGATAACTAATTCGCGGTGTCAGGGCGAGTAATCGGAAGACACCCAGGCGATCATTCGAAAGCGGTGGTTGTGCTAAACGTCGAATTTTTAATCTGGCTGCCCTGGAAAGTCATGGATTACCCCGCAGCGCTGATCAGAGGGGGCAACATCAGAGGGTTTGATTCGGACGATCATGTTGCAGCGCTCACCAGTGCTGAGGTAAGTAACACTAGGTTTTCCAGGCTTTCAGTTTGAGCGCTGGCTTCTTATCGTATTTGTCAATGTGGCCTTTATGGCATTGTCACTGATGTGACGTCCGATCCAACATCATTTTAGCCGGGTAAATCGGTGGGAAGCGGCCCTAGTGCTGCCTGAGCAACCGAGTCCGAACCAACGTCCGGTCGTCTTGCCATTTTCTTGTCGTTGCAGCAAGGTGGGTGAGAGGGGAGAAGGTGCGACAGATGATGCACAAGTCTGCCACACTATAAAGTAATTCACGAGTGAGTCGCCGGCACTGCAACCACTCCGTGAGGCAGGCAGTGGATGTCGTGGTTTAAGACAGTTTAACGATTATTATTATAAGTGGCGGTAGTAGTAGTAGCAGTAGTATTAGTAGTAGTAGTAGTATTTTTCCTATCTTAACACTCAACTCTATACCTCGCTCGCAAATAAAGCTGTCAAACTAAGTTTGCGTGCCTTCTAACAGTGGATCGAGGCAGAGTACATTGCCAAAAATGACAACGGAGATTAGAATGGCCATTTCAGGCTCATTAGCTTTCATCAGCCATTCATACTCGAGCCCAGGTGGTGCACCACCCGAGTCTCGAACTCACAACCTGTTGAGCAGAAGTCCAACGCTCTAACCCACTGCGCCACGGGCTCGTTGAACAGAATTCAAACGCTCTAACCCACTGCGCCACGGGCTCGTTGAACAGAATTCAAACGCTCTAACCCACTGCGCCACGGGCTCGTTAAACAGAATTCAAACGCTCTAACCCACTGCGCCACGGGCTCGTTGAACAGAATTCAAACGCTCTAACCCAC
This sequence comes from Schistocephalus solidus, assembly GCA_017591395.1. Taxonomy (NCBI): domain Eukaryota; kingdom Metazoa; phylum Platyhelminthes; class Cestoda; order Diphyllobothriidea; family Diphyllobothriidae; genus Schistocephalus; species Schistocephalus solidus. The sequence goes on along the minus strand of WEDG01007640.1, from coordinate 78,862 downwards.
TGCGCCACGGGCTCGTTGAACAGAATTCAAACGCTCTAACCCACTGCGCCACGGGCTCGTTGAACAGAATTCAAACGCTCTAACCCACTGCGCCACGGGCTCGTTGAACAGAATTCAAACGCTCTAACCCACTGCGCCACGGGCTCGTTGTCTTGCCGATTTAGCTTGGGAATGTTAAAATTCCTTGACAGACGCTCAACGATCGCTAACGGAAGTCACTCGTTCCGTTTTGCCTTGGAGATCACTCTCCAGCCCCGCCAACAGCCGCACAGTGGCTAGTATCGTAGGTTCTAGCCTCGGGTTTTGCACCAACTGCGGTTGGTATGACGGGCTGATGACGGCTAATGAGCCAGAAATGGCGATTCCAGTCTCCCTTGTCTTTGTCAGCAGGCTTTTGAAATTGAGCCACCACCTTTTCTGCTCTCCATTCGCATGTGAATCCTCTTATATAATTTTAACCCTATTTGTTTATTCGAACAACAAAAATTAGGTCATCAGCGCACGACGCTTGCAACATTTTGAAGGAAGTCCAAATTGATCGATATTTTGAGGCGCATTCAAGGACGATTCTTCACGGTGAATGGAGGACCTTTTTGGAATTTTACTTTCAAAATAAAACGTAGCTCTCTCTCATTATTAATCTGCCTCTAATAATAATACTAGTATTTCTACTACTAGCAGCTTTGCGGCTGCTGGCGGGGCTTTAGGGTGAGCCCCAAACGGAACGAGTGAGTTCCAATAGCGATCGGTGAGTGTTCGGCAATGAGTGAGTCGAGGCTTGCGTGGATTTTGGATTTACAGCAGATTTGCCGTCTCGTGAAATGGTAACCGAAAGTCTAAAGTGTGTTTAACGATCAGGTCGTAATAGTAAGTACCGAAGTACTGAAGTCACGTCAGGAAGCCAGTTTTTGAACGGGCTTCTGTCCGGCCACCTTCACAAACTACATACAGGAAAAATGATCGCTCTTATAAATTCAAAAACATTTTTTAGAAAAAATGCACAATATCCTTTCTTGGAGGCAAATTATCTCTTCTTCAAAGTTTATACCTAAAGAAAGGGGATTTTTCGGCATTCAACACGTTTCTAATTATTATACGTTTTAAGATCGTGAAAGGTCTAGTTATAAGGTAGCGTATCTACTCATTTATTAGTTCTGTTCGTAAATTATACTGTATGATCCATATTCATTGCCAGATTTTACGAGCCCTATACTACCTCTCGTTAGATTGTCCTTACACGAACAAAATATAGGTCGTAGTTTGAAAACCCTGAACTCGGGAATTTATAAAGTTTGTTAAAACCCCAAGATACCCTTTCTTCAAGCATAAAATTTAAAGGAGACGTAATCTGCCAGCAAAACCTGAATATCTATCTTACCATCGAATACATTTGCATTTATAAGGACAGAAAAAATCACTGAAAAAAATGCATACTACTTAAGTTGACATTTTTTACTCAGCACGCTTTTGAAGACAGTCAAAAAGTAGCTAGTTCAAAAGCCAGCATCCTGATGACACGAGATTAATCTCTTGGGAGCATATTGCACCATAATTAGTATCACAACCCTCTTTTTTAAATCGAAAATAGATTTCAGGATTTTGAAATAACACTCAATGAAATGGCACCTCTACTGAAAGCACAGCGCAACGGCGGTGGATGACCCGCGGAAGGTAGCTGTACAACAACAATACAATTATCAACACACGCCAGCGGAATTGTTTACCCAAAAAGACAACGGCGGCCTACAGCTAGCCATAACCTCATCCCTGAATCACAAGTACTAGGAATTAGAACGGCAGAACCACGGACTCACCCGCCCATCAGAATTGCTTGCAAGGAGGGTTAGTTTAACAATAAAAAAACACCATGCGAGCGACTACCATATCGATGATGTACTGCACAGCGATCTCCTCGAGAACAGCGACGGTCTCGGGCAGGGGAGACTCCACGTCCCCAAAAGCGTACAGCATCGAACGGACTAAAAATGACAGTAAAAAGTCGAACCAGATAGCATGCATTCTCAGAGGAAAACTCGGTTGCCTTACTATTATTATTATTATTAACTGAACGAAATTTGATTACACAAAGTAAGAACAAATGTTCAAAATGTAGACCATTCTTTGCAATACAGTTCCGACATCGTGCAACGAGTGAATCAGTTACCTTTCTGTATATCCCCGGCTTAATATCTTCCCATGCCTTTGTGATGATGTTTCAAATAATTAAGAACACTGGGTTTATCGCCGAATACCTGATTCTTTGGTTATTCTCCTGAGAAAGAAGGCTGGGTGACCGAGGTCTGGGGACCGTGTGGGCCATGCCACGGCACCGCGTAATCTGCACGTTGAGACGCTAGCGGTCACAACTTTTCATTTAAAATGCATAGATATGAGCCGATCATTAAAGAAAAACTGGTCCATTGACTCTGTACTGTAAATCCCACCATTAACAGGCTAATTAACCTCCTGTTGTGATATCTCATATGTATTTGACTCTGAACAATAGCTGCATTTTTGCCGATTCACCCGTCAATTTAGTCAGGAAAGTTTTCGCATGCAGACACATGAGTTTCACAAAATTGACGACGTCCGTCTCCGTCCTCTTCGTTAAGAGGGTGTTGTGGGCATGGAAGCAAGCCGATATCCCAAAGGATGTGTTGTAAAGACGACCGCGATATGCCCAGCTCTGCAGAAACGCGTCACTGGGAATGTGATATGAAGAAGGTCTACTGAAGGTTCACACATTAGGTTTACATTTTTAACATTTTGTCCCATTTAATTGCAATTCTAAATATAAACAATTTAGGTTCGGTGACATCTGAACCAGCCTGTATGTAGCCCTCAATGGCCAGATGAGTCTGAAGGTGGTTTACAAAAATCCGGACACATGCAGGGCTAGGTGGGGATGCTGGCGCGATCGGTCGCCAGGGGGTTCCACCAATGTTGAAACCTATCAACTCCTCCCCCCCCCTCCCCCGAAAAAAATAGTTTGGCCACACTGGTAAACGTACTGTCTTTTAGGAAGAGGCGTTTCTCCTGATCACCGGGGTTGGCTTCCTGTTCTTCAAAATCTCCAAACAACTAAACATAAAAAGCACGGCAACATCATAGCGAACGAGAAAAACAAAAGCGTAAACAAATGGGTCTAGAACAAAGCCTGACTGATCGGTGTCCACTGCAATAGTTTAAACTTTAACGGCAGGTGAAAGCAGGTCAGAGCTACTTCGGGCGTTTAAATAGGACGAAAGGTGATCCAGAAGAGAGGGCAGCTGACGAAACGACCTACCTCAGAGGGATTGAAGTCTCCATCGGCCATACCTAAAGGCAAAAGGAAAATGTATAACTGGGAACATAAAAAGACGTGCGCATGTGTGTGCGGTCAGAAGACCTGCAAGTTTTTTTGACATTCGAAAATTGAAGTACGGTAGTTAACAACAAAAAAACAAATCCCCATCTACTCTGCCCTCATCAGCGCGTCCGTTAGTTACTAGTTCAATCGCATTCAGGCGAAGGTGTGTTTACTTCTGCTCGTGTCACAGAGCTGGATGATAAGGCTTCTTTGTGAATCGTGGTCCATGTTTGCCACCTTTTGAAATCCTGATGCTTGTGTTTTGGGGGGCCATGTCATGTACGCAGTACGCGTAGACGATGTCACCAGCAGCTGCGCCCACTTCTGCATCAGACAACCGACCGACTCAGCGCATTTTCCCCACTATAAACAATCTGACGCGCTTGAAACTATCACGGTGCGCTAAAAGCCGTGGCTTGGAAGGTTGCCAACTGACAGGATAACTCGGACCGCTTGGTCAGCCCAATGTGTGTTTTGTGTGGAGTGGCTGACTGGTAGACTGAGGGTCAGGCTGCAATGGCTCCTTCTCAATGTGGCCTCAATGGGATTCCCACTCCGTGGGATCCGAACCATGTGTAGCCGCAAGCTTAGGACTGGCTCCAGCCGTGTCCAACCCAGCCTCCGGTCTTCCTGAATCTGGCATGACACCGGGCTTAGGAGGGGAGAGAGTGTGGTAGATGCAGCGCAAGTCTACTAGCACTTAAAACTAATTCACGCACAAGAAGTCACCGGCTCTGCGCCCACCATACTGTGGGGCACACTGAGGACTTCATCTAATATGACGCTCGAACTGTCGCATGTGTGTGTGTGTATGTCTGAGGAGCACAGCCAGGTTCCTGGGTCGGGCTTCAGTTTGCCTGCTGCTGTCAGATAAAAACGCGTCAGAAATCTTCTGCTCAAAAGCTCGAGGGTGAACTGTTGCGATGACGACTGCTAAACTGCGGCCAATGTGCGGCTTACAAAGGGATGAGGCCATGGTCAAAAATAACCCCGTAATGCGCACCAGTTGCTGTGACAACGAAGGAATGTTAAAAGGCGAGGCAACGCGATCAAGAGCATATTAAGATGACTCTCTTTGTGACTGCACACTGCTGACAATAAGCCAAACAGAGTGCGTCATTCAACCGCCGTATGCAGAACTACGGTGGATTCCTTATCTCGAGAAATGTCAACCAAAACTGAAAGTGTGTTTTCGATTTTGAATGACCTTCTCTCGGGCTGCCGCCAAAGAGCATACTCTGTAAAAAATAGCTGTTTAAGTAGTATGTATTTTTTAAATGAATTTTCACTGCCCTTATAAATTCAAATATATTTTATAGAAAACGTGCACAAAAATATTCTTTCGTGTACTCGTTTGTAGGAAATTAGACGTTCTTCCAATTTTAAACCTGAAGGGACGATATCTTTCGGTTTTAAAAATTTTATTAGCATAAGATTTTAAAGACCATGAAATTTTCATTCATAATGCACCCTATGCGTCAAGTTATTATTGTTGTCTAAAAAGTGCATATGTGGTTTGGAAACCTTGAATTCAAATTTAACGGCCGGTATGGTTTAACATTATTGGGTAATTTAGAAACCTTTTAAAACCGAAGGATACACTTCCATCAAGTATTAAAGTTGAAGGTTTATTTTTATATAAACCGAGTAAAAAGATTCTTTTTGTGCCTACAAATTACATTTGAATTTATAAGGAGATCGAAGTCAATGCGAAAAAACGGCATACTATGAAAGGAGCTGTTTTTTTACAGTATGCATTTTGCAGGTGATCCGAAAGCAGTCGGTTCCTGACGTAGGTGAAATATCTTAACATTAGGCTGCCCGATAATGAATATTGCAAGCATAGTTGAGTAGTTTATTCGAGTCGAAAACACGTTTCAGAATTCCGATTGACATTTCACGAGACAGGGGATCTATGGTACATGACGGACAAATGCTTAAACTGGAGCCTTCTGTCTGATAGCAAGCGTCTAACATGCAAGCTAACGCGTGCGCAAATGGAGCTCACGCCAATAAGGGTATAGTGAAGCTTGCAAATGGCCAAAGAGCCTTGATCTCACAGGGCGTAATCCCACAGTGCGATATTGAGGACGTTGTCCTATAGTCAGCCAGTTCGAGTTAAGACCTCAGGCGTGATGAGGACCGATAAGCCAGAAACCAGCCATCAATGTCTGCCCTCAATTATTGACCGAAATACTTCAAAAGGATGCGATTTTTCCCTACATAAGGGATTGCGGTTATAGCTAGTGTTATCGGTAAGGTTTCAGGTTAAGATACGCGTCACGGTTCAAGTCTATGTAAGGGCCAGTAGCATGATTAGAGACATGTGAATATTGACTCTTCTTGGAATTTTGCGCAGGGCCAACTGTACTACTTCGACAGGGCATTCCTATTGACGTATGCTTGCCCAATCTACCGTCTAACGTTTCAGATTCATCCTCAAATCCATCATCAGAGACTGCGCCAGATAAGGGTAATGTTTGCACAGGTGTTGTTGCAGTATTTAAAGCACTAAAGTTTTAACTGCAAAACACTTGCCCAATCTACCGTCTAACGTTTCAGATTCATCCTCAAATTCATCATCAGAGACTGCGCCAGATAAGGGTAATGTTTGCACAGGTGTTGTTGCAGTATTTAAAGCACTAAAGTTTTAACTGCAAAAACACTTGCCCAATCTACCGTCTAACGTTTCAGATTCATCCTCAAATTCATCATCAGAGACTGCGCCAGATAAGGGTAATGTTTGCACAGGTGTTGTTGCAGTATTTAAAGCACTAAAGTTTTAACTGCAAAACACTGTGTTTATCTGATACTATCTCTGATGAGTCGTTTGGGTGTGAATCCGAAACGCTAAGAGACATATCTTCCCAAGAACTCAGTATCCATGAGAGTTGCTCTATCAATTCAAGAAAATGTAGCTTAGTTTAGGCAAAAATCGAAAAGCAACCAAGGAACACGCAGTGTGGAGACACAAACGTTTCGATCGCGTATGAAGAAACTCTCAACTGAGGTCAGCAGGCTACTGCACTTGAAATCATAATACAGTAAGGTATTTTTAGTTGGGGAACAGAAATCACGGACTTTAGACATAGGTCTACGCGCAATAAAAGCTAGAAGACGTCAAATGCTGGGTTACGATTTTTAAACTGGAATATTAGGCATTTATAAGTCACTTTTCACGAAATGCATGCTGTAATTGCTATAGACAACCCCATTAAGTTTGGATCCGAGCCGGACCCCCTTCTAATTGAGTGAAAACTCTGTTCTCAGGCGTGCATAGCACGCGTAGACGAGCTGTTTGGCTCTGTCAGTCACTGAGACGGATCCTGCCTCCAATATTCCTGGCTCTTACTCAAAAATGTGCAAAATGTGTGAGGGAGGAAAGAGTGCAGCAAGTCTAATATCACTATACAATAATTAAAACGTAATTCACCGTCCCTGAGTCTACCCTCCTGCGGGACCCACGGTGGACATCGTCACCTAAATCGACGGTCGAACTTTCGTGTTGCAATTGCAAACCCTTTTGACTAGTATACAGGATGTTAGGGCACTCAAAGTTCACCATATCAGTCCTACGCGCTACCAGGTGCTTCGAGATAATACCATCCAAAATTGTCGATAGAGACACTGGGTCAGGTGATTATGACGCCTGAGGATCCTGTTCTGAGGAACCCACATAATCATCATCATCATTTGGCAGAACAACCCAGCCGGCATTCTTCAAAAAAGAGGCTAACGAAACCTAGTCTAAACAACGCTGCTCTATCAAGGCTACAAGTCTGCCACTTGAAGACTCAGCACACCTGCGTTTCGAGGGGCACAAGCAGACACGAAGAAGGGGACATTTTCAGGCAGAAATACTTTATTTTTTATGCAATCGGCACACAAGACAGGGAACGAGAAGCATTCTGTAGAAAGATAATGACAAAGTAAAAATCAAAATCTGCCAACTGCTGTCACGAGTGTTGCCGCCTACGCCCCACTCAGTTAACGATTCTTGAAGCCAGGACTTCACGAATTGAGGCAAATGTTTGCATTCCAAGTGTAAGAAGGGATGCCTACGTGTTCGCCCGCCTTATGACCCGACCAGAAACAGCACCGATGGTATGATATGTTTTGCAATACATAAAGGAAATTTCAGAGGCGACCGAGTACAGTGTTTCGGGACTAGGTGTCGGAATTGCACACCGGTACAAAGCTACCATACAGAGCAGGTTTACGTCAAGGAAGGATCGATTGAAACACAGTAAGCAGTCGGGTGTAGTGTATCACATCCCGTATCTAAACAACCCTTGGTAACGACACAGTTCACGCTAAGTAGATGCTCGGATCGCGCATGAGTAAAAATGGCCGTAAGATGGACCGGCGGCTGCCCACACCTACGAAACGGGTCACGAGTTTAATTTCGCAGCCACAAAGATAATTGCCCACGCCAGAAGCAAGAGCGGCCGCGAATTGATTGAAGTCTGGGTCTCGGATGGGAACTCAATCGATCTATGCTTCGACCTCACGCCAGCATACGCAGCCGTGCGCAGTCACATCCATACGGGCTTCACTGAATTTTGATTAATTCCTACCATCCCTATAGCTTTTGCTTGGTCTGTTGTCGCTTCCATCTTTGAGGATGGACTCCTGTATTAGTTTGAAGGCTCAGATTAATAGAAAAAAATGGTTCCGGTGCTTAAACAGCCGCCTTCTACCATGATTTCAGGGGCAAGTTAGATTTACAGTTCGCCCACTCCCAATCAATGACACTGCATTGCCTGCAGACATTGCAACGCCTTGTACGGCTGCCTAAACAGGACACGGGAAAAGGAACCGCCCACAATAAATGTGGCTTTGCGCTGAATTCGAAGGAAATTATGTTTAGGATTAAGGTGAGGGTTACGTTTAGCGTTAGGCTTGACGTTTAGGTAAGAGTTGGGTTTAGGGTCATGATTAGTCTAAGGATTAAAGTAATTATCTTGTCAACTATAGTATTAAGCTTAAGGGTAGGGCTAGAGTTAAGATTAAGGTGAGAGTTTCATTTTATGTAGAGTAAACGGGTGTTTTACCCTTCCTGAAATTTACCGTAAAGCCACCAATGGTAAATGGATGAGGCAGTTCTTATTCCCTCATGCTGTTTCGTCGCCCACACAAGGCATCCCTACGCGGTTCTGTTCTCATTTTAAAATATAAACATAACTCGGTGAAAACAAAAACCTTGTTAATCGAAACAAAAATTGTAGGCATGAGTACATCGTGGCCAACGAAACGGAAACTTTTTAAAGTACATAATGGTTCGATAAGGATTCTTTTTGAAACACGTGACACGGTGAATGTCTTGAGGTGTCAAGTCGCATAAATATAGTAAATTCGACAGAGGCGATTCAGCCCCTCAACGGGCGCTGGGTGAAACTTGCAGTTAACAACTTAAGACTACAAAAAAGGCAACATGTGCGACTTCCGACCGAATGACCAGAAACGCACTAGCTTGAACGATGCAAGCCATGAAGCCGGTGTGTGTCCCAGGTGAGCGCAACCATAACTTTCAATGTATCAACCTCACTGCACTCTGCCCACATCCATCCTGTTTCAGTGGCACGAAAAGTTCTAAGTAGATCGGTTACAGTGACTAAAACAAATTAAACACAAGCCTTCTACGCGCATCACACACGATCCATACCAAAAATCTACACGATCTTGGATCTCATATGGGAGAGACCGCAGTAAAGAAACTGTTGCAGTCTGATGATCCCTTTTGGATGCGACCAGCCGGTTAGCATGTCATAATAGTTTCAAGTCGGGTTCGGCTGATTATAGCGACGAAATAGACGCCGACTCCCCCTTATCCTCACATTGTCCGCCTCCTCTAGTACATTAAGGGCTGTTACAGTCTAACCGACGTGAAATTAGACTGGGCGCAGTGGCTGGCGCGTCTTAAAGTCGCTGTCCGGAAACAAACAAAGACTCTTGTGGACTCGAATGCAGTTCACTAATGCGACCTCCATTTTAATCAGACGCACCAGCGGCACGTCCTATTGAAGGAGCAGTACGCACACACCTAGCCACAGCTCGAAGACCGAGAGGCTGCTAAATGAGCCAATTTATTGTCGTTATTTTTTATCGTAAGTAAGACCTAAAGGAACCGAAAATTTGTAAATTTGGAGCCCAAAAGAAGCCGTCCGCGTAGCACGAACCTCAATTTCCCAACATGTGAGACACCAACATACTGACTGGTGATATAGGAGGGAGATGGAGACTGGACAAAACTGCAAAAACTGGCCTACAGAAGGACGAAGTCAACAGGACGGGGTCCCGGCGCGTTACATAGTCCTCCAACGACTCCGCGTTCTCACCTCTTCTTGGTGGGTTTGGGGCGGGGGGACGGGGTGTGGAAATGCCGGCCACAGCAGTCATCTCACCTGGCTCTCTGGGCTTTGAAGAACAGCGAAAAAAGGCATACGCAAAGGCTGTGAGGAGAAGTATGGGAGAGAGGGAGGAGGAAGAAGCGTAGAGGGACGAGGGCGATATTGGCGGCTGGCTCTGAGCAGAGTAAAGGTTTGTTGAAGAGGTTCAAAGGCTAACGTGTAGCAGCATATGGGTGAAAGAGGCGAGATATGCTGACACAGTAATAGCAGTACGGCAGGATTCACAGCCACAGAAAAAGCAATACCCCGAGGTAGTAATTGCAGGCATGGAGTTGAACGGATAAAGCGAGCCCACAGTAGGGGGGGGGGGGGGGCGGTGGTTGGCAGTGGGAAGTAAAACCGATGGAAACCCTAAAAATCACCAGCGATGGAAAGGTCGAATTGCGGTGGTGGTGCTGGCGGGAAGGATGGAAGGAAAGACATGGACCTACGGACGTCCACTTCTTTAAGACTTGAGGTACCTGAAAGGGAACATACAGAATCCGAAGAGCGGCATACAAGCATCGCAGACAGCATACTATTAGCCAGCAATCTGTGCAGCTAATCCTGAGAGCGTATCCACTGTGGGCTTGAAGAAGAATTTTAACGGTGTTAAAATACCCTCTTAACATAGTGCCGGAGCTTGTGGGCGACTAAGAAAGAAGAAGAAGATAGGCAGTTTACTAAGTTATTAATGGCCACACTGTTATTGAGCAGGTTCCTCATCTCAACGGTCAACGTTTTCAGAAAGGTAAAGCATCAACCTCACTTTCTTCTCGCCTACAGTTCACTAGTAGGAATACAAAGACATTACTACCGATTTTTGAGGTGGATGTAATGGTTGGCGTAGCAGGCGAGTCCTCCAACTTTCATGCACTTAGGTAGATCTCCTACCGATGCGAGTTTTCATTATGAAAGTAGAAAAGGCGTTCATGGATCAGGCTGCGGGAAGCTGTCACATAAGTATATATTTTCTGGTCTTAAAAATCCCAGAATTCCAAAGTTTTTTAACAGAAATATACCATTTGCTCGGGCAGAAAATTTGAAGAGTACGAGAAAGGACATTTTTTGCATGGTTTCCATAAAATATATTGGAATTTACAAGACATCGAAAGTCGATGGCGAAACGCATACTACTAAAGTAGTCATTTTTACTGAGTGTGGTTTTTGCAGGCGATCAGAAAGACGCGCATTCAAAAGCCGGCATCATTGCGGAAATGAGTTATGCTAAATGAGAGCCTCTTAGTTGAAAACGCATGTCAGAATTTCGGTTAGCATTTCACGAGATTAGTCGCCTCCTGAAAAACAAGTCCAAATTCCAAAAGTAATGTACATTAGAGTTCAGATGCAGAGTCGGACAAAATAAGGAGAATTGGCCCTAAGAACCTTCAAGGACGTAAAAAGACTATAAATAAACCCTTCTTTCCTTTACAAAGAATCAATCATGTGACTTCTTCCTCATAGCATAGAGAAATTTGTGAAGGAGTGCATACAGCATGCAGTTTCGAAAGCCTAAGTTCACGTGCAACGAATGATCTTGATCAAAAATTTTCTGGAATTGGAAACGTGTTTTTAAGAGCCGGAAAGTATGCTTTATCCAAGTATAAATTCCGGAGAATACGTAATTTTCTGCCAAATTTGTGTAGACAGGCAATCTACTGTATATTGTACGCTGTTGTCCGGATAAATAAGCGAACTTCACAACCATGTTACTCAGGCATACAGGTCGGTCGGTGGGCCTTCGAAGAACTAGGTAACTCAGCAGTTCGGGGGTGGAGGAAGATCAGGTGAAACAAAAGAACAGGATTTACTTGGCAGCCCAGTCCGGCTTGGTGATTGTGGTGCCTGAGTTACTGCAATAGCCAGTAGCACCGGCCGGGGGGATACGGCATGTTGGCGGTGCAACGCCTAGGCTGTAGAGGGGCGCCGCCGCAGCCAAATTCGTCTCGCCAATGTTTGACGTCTTCCGGTCAGCGATCGTGCCATTCAGCTTGTCAACACCAGAAAACCACGAACCTACCAGCGTAGGAAAAACCTGTGATAGGGAACCGGGCGAATTAGGAGGGAAAACAAGCGAAATCATGGAGGTAACTGCCATTAGCAACTGGCAGTTCAATCGTCCAAACGAAGAGGCCCACGGTGTGCCTGAGGGATAAGGCGTGAATAAGCTTAAATTCATAGCAGACTTGCGCAGCAGCTACCGCACTCCCTCCTCCCTTCGCCGCAGGGACCGAGTTAACACGTCAGTTGACAGCCCTCTAAACCATCATTTTAGGACGTCAGATTAGGCTGAGAAACGCGCTGCTATGCCGTGAGGACGCATGTCCCAATGTCAGCCCCAGTACCTCTTCCTTCTCCATGCGCCAGTAGACTTTCCAGGCCTCTCAACCAACGGGTGCTGGGAGAAGGTACGGTGAAAGACAGGCTTTTTACCACACCCCCTCTCAGTACTTATAAGGTCATCACCAGCACTCGGAGACCACATTCGAGGAGCCAACAGCCTGGGCCCACCTCCTCAAGGTCCTGCAACCTCGCGGTGAGCGGTTTCAGGATCGCTGACCTGCATCCACTTGATCGACGTCTGCTCAGACAAACACACTTGCGTCCAGATAGTCGTGATTGCCCAAGGGCCACCTGAACAAGCCACCCCTTGGCCGATGCAACATAGGCCACGAGACACGACACCCCTCGGGTAATGCGAAACGCATCCAATTGGACAACTTGATATCGCTCCGTAAACCTATTAAAAGCAGCTACCAACACTGTTTAACGCTCTATCAGCGGCACGACTGGACGCAGTCAAGACCAGTCCTGTCACGCCAGTGGTCGCTGTTGTCTGAGGTAGCAACTCAGAGTGCAGTTCAAAATACATTACTCCCATAGGTGTCGTCTCCTACAGTCCGGGCTTTGACCTGATAATTTTAGTGCTCCGAGCACACACTACTTAGACGCTACAGACAGACCACTCGTCCCACCCCTAAACAGGACTTATAAGATGGGGTGAGGTTCGTCACATCTGCATCGGGACCTGTCCGTCACGCATGACTAGCCTCCCCAGTGCTCACATATTCGCGAAATTCAAGAGGCAAAAATAACATCTGATCAAGATTTATCCACGTCATCCCCGGCCAATCTGCTAGATGGGGGTCCGTTCAACATCCTTACCACTAGACACCTGAATTCGTTGGCTTTAGGACGCCAATCAAAGCAGTTCGCTACCTCCTATACAACCTAACAAATGGCGGAGAAAAAGGTAGCATCACTGGCTAACAATGTATGATATACTTGCCGCAATAGTTAACTAAACACCATCTACGAGGTTCACCGTCCCCACTAGGTGGGCCCAACAGCAGTGAATTGCACGTAAATGTGTCTCTAGTGAAGCAACCTTGCGTTGTACGTATCCCATCATATCTCCCTCTCCTTCCCCCACAACCATCAATGATGAGACATCCAGGATAAATTCGATAGCATACGGGGAGCAGAAGATATAGAGGACTCACAGGAAGAATCCTTGGTTGGTGGCTTTTTGCTCAGAGAAGTGGGTTTCCGAGGCCTTCGGGGAATGCCAAGAGAGCTGTTACCAGCGGCGGCCCAGGGCGCAGCGGCTTGATAATGGTTTGATCGCGCAGGCCGGCCACGTACGGAGGACACTTAAGTAGAGATAGCAAAGATTGCGATCTTGAGGTATGATACTGGTGACACCGGTGCTGATAAAGAAGTGGGTACTGACGATGCATACCCTGCACAGTTCCGCCCAGAAGACTGTCTTCCGGACCCTTCAACAGATCTTCAATCAGCTGCATGTCAGGAAGGGGAATGGCCTTCGACGTGGTCTTGGTAGCCGCAGAGTTGGACATCACAGGGGCACATCCGGGGAGGTAGCGGGCCTGTGAACGATAGTAACGAGAGGCCATGGTTCGGGAATCGCTGTCCACGGTGCCTCTGCTCTTTGTTGCAGTTTTCATTACACCCAGCTGACGATTTGGTTGCGCGACCGAGCTAAAATGGAAGGAAATCGGAAAAACGTACAAGTGGAGGGGAGGAAGAGGGTTAAGCAATAATTATCAAGACTTATGATCTCGGCAGGCAGATTTAAGACCACAGAAACGGAAAGTTAATTAACTGGAGGGAGGGAATGATGAAAGTAGACGTTTGAAAAGTTCAGGTGGTACCCCACAGGTCATGACAATTTTCTCGTTTCCTAGATCGATTGTCACATTTTGTACTTTCACCGAAAAGCGGCTGTACATGCTCATCCGATTGTGTAGTGAGGCCAAATCTACAGTCCCCAAAGGCATTCGAATAGCGACCAGTAATACATGCTCAAAGGAGTAATGAGCGCTCTTCGGTTTAGTCAAATTAGTTTTAGGCAAGACACGGGATTATAAAGCCACCATATTCGAGGGCTTTGCGCCGAATTATTCTTCAGTTTAGGTTTAAGATGGTATGCTACTATATCCTGCTGAACGTCTGAAAAACGCAGAAGCTAGCCTGTGGATTTAAGGAAGCGTGTGCAGGAGAAATATGATAGGCAAAATGCGGTTAGCAGGACTACGGCTAAAATGGCAGATTCAAACGCTAAAAGACACCAAAAATACCGAAAAAGAAATAACCTATGCAAATAGGACTTTCTCAGCTGTCTCAACTGGTGAGAAAGAAACTAGTGGGTCTATGGAGCTAAGAGTGAATGAGAATCAATAAGGATAGGTTATGCAACCTCACTTCGTTAAAGGTAGCTTTTGGACTGCGTAATAAGGGAATGGTGATAATAAGGGTTTTACGGGTGAGGCATCGCGGCGGAAAAGTAGTAAAATGTATGCGTTGAGAAACATAAATAGTTAGATTTCGGCTGAAATTATACTTCTACGCTTATATATGGCAAGGGATTTGAGCGCGTTAATTAAAAAATAACCAAAAAGCAACTCTTTATAAATAAAGGGTATTTGAATAAACCGCCACTGACAAATGCGCATGAGGTAGGGAGCTAAGGGAACAAGCAACCAATAGAAAATAAGAATAATAAGTGATGATTATTGTCAATGTGAACAAGTAGGACGAAGCGACGTGATGCAAAGGAATATTAGAGAAGCTGTGGAAATTCACTCCAATGAACAATGAACATAATATATACATATATAAAATAATGCAATCATGTTAGAACGTTTAACCGCAACGGTTAAACTAGTATAACATTCCTGCCTAAATCAAATAAGTAGGTATGATACATTAATAAAACCTGGGTGTTACGTATTCTATCGAGGCCAAAATATCACTATCTGCAAAAATTAAGGCGGAAATATCTCTGTCTCGTGGGACAAGAAGGCATGTGCACAGTATAGCTAATAAAGTTTTTGTTCCAGCAATACTGTGTTTCGTAAAATTTAACCTTTGAACAGATGCTTTAGTAGTCACCATAATAAGAAAGGGAGTTGGCGCACTTAACTCGTAAGGGCCTCTTGAAACAAGCTCTCCAGAAACTTCTAAATTGATGAAGTCGATGAATCTTATTTGATCTGCTATGGCAGTGTGTAACGCCTAAGTCGCATGAGGTAGACTTTGTGCAGTCTGGCAGTCCAGAAGTAAATTACCAAAGCAACACTACGAACGACAATTGGACTCGGATTCCCAAAGTCGGGCAAGGGGAAGAAACATTCTACCGAAAAACTGAGATGACTGACAGACTGAGCGAACCCAGAGGCTACTGAGAGGCATCTGGTGGAGGGAACGCTAAAAAGTTGGAAGACCCTACTTCACTCCAGCGCAGTGGATGATTATTATTGTTTGAACTTGCAGAGGAGTTACGGAGTTAGGGGTTCTCAGCGTTGTTCGACAAACAATTGCAATGTCCCCGAGATCGATCGGTTGCTACCAAAACATTCATTAGTTTGACAATCTGAATTGCACATTTTCTCTGCGAATGTGCGTGTTTGGAGACAGTCACCAATCTGTCTGGGAAGCCCGAAAAGTTAAAGCCAATAGAACGGAGCTGACAACGAACGGAAAACATGTTTTTTTCCACTTGCGTGAATAAGAAGGTTAACACAAAAGCTCACCCAATCAAGTCCCCAGAATCATCTGGTTGGCGCTTGATGGGATGTACACCCAGGGGATCAGCCTGATGTTGCGAACGTCGGGACCTGCGTTGGCCAGGCGTGGAGTGGGCCTCTCCAAACACTCGAAAGAATTCCTGCTCCAGCTCATCAGCTACCTTGGTGCTAGTGTCCAACAATTTACGATTTGCAGATGGCGGTTTCTGGCCCCGAATTGTGAGGTCAGTGTTTGAAGGCTTCAGAGTTGGGTGGTGCAGCGTTTCCAACGAAGCATTAGGGAGGCGAGATAGGTCGTTCTGCAAAAATGAGATGACAGGAAGCGCATAAAAGGCAAAACGGAAATAGGGGGAGGAGAAGGGCGGAGATGTGTGTGTGTGTGTGTGTGTGAGAGAGAGAGAGAGAGAGAGCTAGTGGGAATGCGCTCCCACAAAAATTTGCGCACATGAGTCGGAGGCATTGGTGCCACGCGTAGGTGCAGGCTAACGCCGCGCTAGCCATGTGCGCATGATCCCGCGTCCGGTCACCTTGACTAGGTCATCACGCCAGGCTCAGGTAGATGAGGAAAGAACAAATGCGATAGATGCAACGCAAATCTACTATTCTTTAAAAGTAATTCCCGTGAAAGTCACCATCCCTACGCCAGTATTATGTGGGAGAAAAAGGTGGAACTCGTCCGAAACAACAGTTAAACTGTAGGGTGGATGTCGGCAAGCTAACATAAACATCTTTGGAGGCATTTGTAGGTTACGTATCCTGCGAAATTCCCAAACCACCGAGAGTGATAAAGGGGGGAGGGGTAGAAATTGAAACCAGCCAAACGAAACTCAACTAACGAACCTTTGGGGGTTGAGTTTGACCAACGGGAGGCTTCTGCCAATCCAGATCGGTGAGTGTATCACTGCCTTGGAAACCCAAATACTTTGAATTGTACGCCGTCTTGGAGTTGTTGAGACAGCTGGGTGCCGGTTCCTAGTAGAAGACATCAAGATGCAATTTGACTTAGGCCATGTGTTAATATTTTTTTCTCAAAAAGGAGATGATGGGTAGTAACGGGTTTGCGGTGAGAAAAATTAATTAGGGTCGCTGGGAGAACTTTATGCCCACTCAAAAAAAGTTTAAATCCGAACATTTGGCTTAGAGGATTCAGTCACAGTCAATCACGCTAGGGAAAACCTACACAGCCGGCAAACTTAACCAGTTAATCACTTGGCAAAGATGTCACCTTGCCCTTCCAATTTGCTTTATTCTTCGAAATTTAGTCATGGTTTAAGCTGATGAGAGGGTGACGAAGGCTTGGTCAGAGATCCCAGGTTGGTTTGGTAAACTGCAGTGTGGAAACCTATAAGAGGAAACCAGACCCTGCTCCTGCTACCACAACCATATGCCTAAGCGCTAATCAGCATTTACTCGCAGTGAAATCTCTGTTAATTTAATTACCTGAGAAGCTAAGAGCTCCCGAATCTCCCCCCGCCCTCACTGACAGTAGAATGTGGGGTTGAAAACATTACAGCACGGAATCACGCCGAGGCGAGGTAGGAGACTAATTGGCACAAAGTGCTACGTGAATGTAGCAAGTAGCCATTATGTTTTGACGCAAGGTAGGAAATTTGAGCAGCCTGAAACGAACTCGGACTATAAACTGTTAGCAGGAACTGCTCACCAACTGCACAACTACTCGATATTCTCTTAAATTTGATTCCTGAGACGAAGCCTTTTTCGTTCTACGGGTTTTGAAGTTCCATTACTGTTACTGACTGCCACTGATAAAGTGGAAAGCTTCATTTCTGTCAGTTCTGAATGAGCTCACAGGGACCGCCTACAGTGAGCCGACCGAACGGATTTCGGGGCAGACTCCTAGTTCTCAAGTGAGTAACCGATCAGCCAGATGCACACCTAAGAAAATTTACCCTGCAGTCTGTAAATGTGGCCAAAGCGAAGATGGATAAATTAAAAAATTGCCTTCGGGGCAGGAGGATGCGCTGTGTGGGTATAAGCGTTAGCGGAGGCAGTATTTAGGCTCTGATGAAGGGTATTAAACCAGGGGAGACTTATCTGTAAACTATTTTGCTATAAAAGAGTTTACATCTTCAAGAAAAGACAGAGACAATGGGTTTCAGTAAGGAAAACCAAAAAATGTGGTTCAAGAAAACTCTACCGTCTTTGCTTGGCGGCTATCCCATTGATTGTAGAGACTCCGAAAAGCCTTGGTTGTAGCCTCAAGGTCGTCAACCGTAGCGCTGTGTGCGGGCTGTTCAAACGATGGGGTTATCTCGTCCCCAGAACCGCCGGGTAAAAGGACGCTGTTCGCAAGGGATTGACACTGCGCCATGACTTTTGGGTCTGTAATTGTGCTGGGCTCTGGCGGAGGCGGTTTCGGCTTGTTCTTCACCGGTGGAACAACCTCCTTGCCACCTAAACATCCAGGAAGGAAAGGGCAAAGTGCCAATATGAAAAAAATGTTGTCTCTGAAATTCCCACGGTTGGATAAGGCGACATTTTCAGGCCTTAGAGCACATCAAGAATGCGTTTGAAGTAACCGAGTGCATCGTAGGTGACACAGGCCTTGACTGTGCACGCCGAATCGACACCAGAACCCGCCTACCGGTTACGAGGATTAACGATCAATTACAGTTCAACCGTTGCAAGTGACGAGGTCCAGCGCGTGCCACGGATTTCATCTCTTGATCTGTAAAAGTATATTCAAAGCAAGCGGAATCACTTCAGTTGCATGAGATTATGCAGCACGATCACCCCCGGAAAATGCAAATGAACATTAAAACACAGAGACAGAATATGCGATGCCGAAGAGGGTTGACTATCGATAGCGGTAGCGGTGGATGAAGAGTTAAAGCGGTGATAATAGCCAATCAGCACATCCCATCTGGGCACAGAATCCCCCTGAGTTGCAAGTCAAGAGGATTGGGGACGACTACGATGACTTCTATGACGAGGTTAAAAAGGTAATGACTATCGATAGCGGTAGAGGTGGATGAAGAGTTAAAGCGGTGATAATAGCCAATCAGCACATCCCATCTGGGCGCAGAATCACCCCGCGTTGCAAGTCAAGAGGATTGGGGACGACTACGATGACTTCCACGACGAGGTTAAAAAGGTAATGATTTTTCATCCTTCTCTCAGATGAGTAGAACTATAGTTACTCTAGTCGGCAGGTCGGCGGGTCGGTCACATAACATTACTGACAGTCCGTGCCGAGTGTCTTGTTGCTCTCCAAGTATAGTGAGGCCACCCTGTACTCGAAGCCGTCGTCTTACTGAAGGGAACGATGGAATCTAAAGGCTGATAACTCCTACTTCGTCCGACCCATGATCAGAAATTTAAATCCGTTTCCTCCACATCACATGTCTCTCGCAAACATAATATCCTGCTTTGAATTGCCCACTGTTAGTAGCTGTGAGATATGTTTTCCCTTTTTCAGCACAATCAATTGTAAAAGTTTGCCAAAAACCGGTGCAACCTCCTCATCCGCCATCCCCTTGAACTGTCGAGTAAAGTATGTTTCCACGATGGAGGAGCACCAAGCATGAAACCGTCCTAGAAGCCAAACACTCGGTGGTCGAAAACTGTCCCACCTGCTGAGGCGGATGCAGCAGCTTGTTAGCAAACGCAAGTTCGGCATAACCTGCCCGGTTATTCCACTGAAGTAAATTACATTCGGTCAAACTATTCCAATAAACTTTCCGATCAAGAATGAGCCCTCCGAGGTGGTATTTACTCAAGTACACAAAAGGAATTATAAGCTTTAACATAGATGTACATAAGCAGATGAATACTGCCGGCAAAGACAAGGGAGACTGAAATGGCCATTTCTGACTTATTAGCCGTCATCAGTCAGTCATACTCAAACCCAGGCGGTGCCCCAGCCGAGGCTCGAACCCGTGATCTGTTGATCAAAAGGCTAACGCTTTAACCATTCAACCGCGGGCTCGTTGTCTTGGCGGTTTAGATCGAGAATATTGACTTGCATTCGTTGAAGAAAGCTCATCGATCGCTAACGGAACGCACTCGTTCCGCTCTGCCTCGAGGCTCACCCTCGAGCCCAGTCAGCAGCTGCACAGCCGCACAGATTTACATATGAATTAGACTAAGGACAGTTTTATACAGTAACAAAAAATTAGTAAAGACGATATCTAGAGAAGAAGTATGCCTAGCAACTTGCAATCTTTTCAATTTCCTTTGTAAAAACTCGGGAGTAATTCCTTAGGTTCGGTCTGAAACTTGACTTGAAAGCCACTAACTACTGTCGAATAGCCTTTTATGATTCCCAAGCTACCAAAAAGCCCTCAGTTACTCAATGTTTCACAAAAGTGACACGATAAGGATTACTTAAAAGCCCTGGCACGTGTTTTGTTGTTTTCTGAAGCAGTTGCTAGAGGCCGACTCATCAGGGGGGTTTCTTGCGTTTTCAATTTCGCACAATTATTTTCCAAAAATTTAAAAAGAACAACATTAAAAGCTGTTTATATAGGAATTGCCGACTTTATAAGTCAAAAGATTCGTAAGCCATTACCGTCCTAGAACATGCCAATTAAGGACGCATAAAAATGTCAATATTTTCAAAATAACAAACCACTCCTTTGAATTTATTAAAAATAAAACAAATAGCTATTAAATAACTTACGTACAGAGCTCCTTGTTGATAAATGGAACCATTTCCTAAGGGGAATACGCGTACCGAAGCGCATGCATCGTTGCAACCCAACTTACACAATCTTTAAAGTTTAAAGAATATCGGTGGATTCTAAGATCTCACCAGTTTCAGTGCAAACTTAAGGACCCGATCAGCACACTTCGGCTGAAGGTTTGCAGCCAGAAAAAAAATGCTTGAATCAATCAGAGTGAAATTGAAAGCAAACGTACTGTTATCATTCCGCGCCGCGAGGCTGCGCTTTCGCGTGCTGTCAATGCTGACAGTTGATTTACGTTTAGTCAGGGAGGTGCGTTTCTTGGGGTCACCGCTGGATTCCTGGCCACGAGGTCGACCGCTGTTCTTTTGCGACTCTGCAGAAACCTGCTCACCGGACTCAGTCACCCCGAGGGGACACACGTTTTCATTGTCAACAGGCTCACGCGCAACCTTATCTATGTTGCGCAGGCTATCATGATAAGGCTTGAAGTAGGCGCGTTTCATAGCCTGAAACAGAGATGGGAGAGGGGAGAGATTAAAACATTCTGTCAGTGTAGTGAAAAATCAAAGATCTCAGTTGTCGTCGTCAGCAAGACAAGAAGCCCAGAAAGGTAAAGCTTGACTGTCCGCCCAGCTGCGTACTAGTCAAAATGCTCAGAGGTAGCGGCTCAAGACTGGGGAGCAAGCGGTCGCAGATCATGTAACAATAATACCTTTGGGCGCGACTGGGCACACATTTGGCAAACGGGTTATCTACAAGAGGGTCACCAGCCATAGAAGTATTGCAACATGGCGAATATTGCCCGCTATTCAGTACAACCGGCTTCTAAATCAATTACTGCAAAAAAATATTTCTCTACCAAGTCATCCCACGCGACCAATCTCCGGAGAGCCACGGCTTAACCAGGTTTGGGATAATCGAACGGCTAGGGACTGTACACGCTCTGCTTGGATGTTCTAAGAGCAGAATGGAAGTAACCTTTACCTAGCAGCAATAAGTATTCCCTTAGTTTAAGTGGCCAACTATAATCTTGGTGATAAACGAAAGAAGACTGTCCGGTGAATTTGATTGTATGACTTTTTCTTCATTTAGATCCTGGTGCACTAAACTGGGTTCGACCAAGTCCTCCTTTTCTTATCATCACAAGAAACAAAGTAAAGATCTAGGAGTGAAGAAACAAGGAAGCCCATGAGCGTCAAATAAACTAAAGAAACATACTTTTCGGACCAATCATTTTCTGTTTTTCACTCGAACCCATCTTCCGACTTTGGAAAACATATTCGAAGAACTTGCGAAAAAAAAGATAAGAGATCTTCCCGCAGGAGACGCCCGCAGCAAAACACAACAGTTTTTTGTCGTTAATAAAATAAACACACAAGACAGTTTGTCACATAACTAAGTTGACTGATGCTTGTTTTACCGAAATAGGGATAACTTACAGAAGTTTTTAAGGACAAGATGACTAAATACCAGTCCTCAACGTGCCCCTCTGGGCGCATGAGTAGTGAAAGTTGAAGACTGCACTGCCACAAGTTATAAAGGGTAAAGTAAACCTACTAAACAAAAGACCTGAAATTGTCTTAAATGACATCAGGAGAGCCGATTGATACCTAGTTCTCGTGGCTTCTATAAAATTATCGTTCGGTTGGCCAAGTGACTAAGGAAGTGGCCTATAGGAGCCGATTTTGTACAGGGATACATATGGGGACTAAACTCCTGTGGGCAATTAAAGAGGCACGTTCGAAAATGAAAAAGACAAACGTTTATGTAAGAAACATAGAAACTTACCTCTCTGGAAGTAGGGCGTTTCTGAGAGTTCCAGGAGATAAGGTCGCACATCAGACTGATGCCCTCTGGACTGGCATTTGGGATCAAATTGCCAAGAGGAACTGGAGGACACTTTGGAAATTTAAAATTCATTGCACCAGCAAGCTGATAACCTTCAGGCCACTCTTTCTAAAGAAATTCAGGTAATGGGCGGCATTTTAGGGGCCCTAAGACACTCCGAAAACCTTTGTTTAAGATCGTACAAAAAAGCGAGAGGACAAAGGATGTTCGCAAGTGATGATTTGTTGGAATTAATTTACAGAATAATGTAATTAATCACACGTCGCATAGAAAAAGAGGAATTTATATAAAAGATATATGTTAACACGGATCAAAATTATGGAATTCTGCGGTGAGTAATTCAAATTACACCGTTCAGTTCAACTGTGTCCGCAAAGATCTGGCCTAGCGATTTTCATTTCGAGGAGCCCAAACGTTAAAAAGCTCAAACTGTTTAAGGTGGATCTCGGAGTCTGAATCAACGACAAATGCATCAGGGAACCATTAGTAGAAATAAGGTTAACCCCTTAACACAGATTTCAAACCTTTTTTAAATAAGATACCTGGCTGGGAGTTCCTAAAACGGAGCAAATTTTGTATAGCATGTCAATTTCGGAGTCCCCGGGAAAGAGAGGACGGAGTGTGTACAGTTCCGCCATGATGCAACCGACTGCAAACAGGTCGATGGGCGAGTTGTATTTCAAAGACCGCAGGAGCACTTCCGGGGCTCGATACCTATCAAAGGAAAAACCTCGAGATAGCTTCAATCTAATTTTACTACTATTACTTAGACAAAAGCGATTAAGAATGGCGTAAACAACCAGAGCCAATGCTTTTTCTAACTTCGGGATCGATAAAATAGATACTGAGTGACATGAACGAATACCTTACTAGGAAAGTAAATGTTCCCCAGATTATTTTTTCTTACCATCGTGTTGACACATAATCGGTGTAGGGAGGCTGGGAGCGAATTTCTCTTGCTAGTCCAAAGTCTGCCAGTTTTATGGTATCTGTTCCATTGCATAAAAGGTTCTCTGGCTTTAAATCACGGTGAAAGAACCCTGAAAATGATAGACATAGTTAAGTAACAATAAATGCGTAGTTTTTTCCAAATATAAAATTCCCGGCTTACCTTTCTTGTGCATGTAGGCTAGACCATCAAGGACTTGCCATGTTATTTTTCGCACAGAGTCTTCGGAAAACAGTTTGGTCCTAAGTGGAAGCAACTGTCTCAGATATAAGCAGCATTAGATCAAGAGACCAAACTAAGACAAAGCCGAAGGAAACAAAGAACACAAACAAGGTTTGGCAGAACCTGCGCTTCATCATTTCGTAGAGGTTTTCCTTCATGTACTCGAAAACAAAGAAAAGTTCGTCCTTCTCCCGAATGACTTCTCTTAGTCTTATAATGCTTGGATGCTCCAACCGTTTAAGTGTCTTAGAAGATGATGCAAATAGAAAGCAGATGGTAAGAGACACTTGATAAAGCAGCCACATTTTAGCGAAAATCGAATTGCTTCTAAATATGCGTGAAGGCCGACAAACTTAAGTGGATGGCAACATTTGATGACTTAGCCTTCCATTCTGACCGACAATGAATAATATCAAATAGCTAAGCTATCTCGTAAGAGGTTGCTAACGTAAACTTCTACGAGATGATCAGCAACTGGTGTGTGCTTGATCTAATAAGATACTATACTATAGCATCAGAAAGACAGAACCCTTTGCAAAGGTCACCATAAAATGGATGTAATGATAACTGTGCCACCCAAATAGGGTACGTCCCAAATAAAAAAATTGCACACAAATTGCCAGTGGACAGATAATGCGGTGTTCTGTAACTAAGGCAGGTGCGGAGACACTTTAAGAGGGCGTGCAGACAACACAGTGCAGGTCAAAATAATTAAAAGCTGTGTTTTGCTACCGAAGATATTTACCTTTCCCGCATTAACTCATACATATTTTGGTTCATGAATTCAAAAATAAGATAGAGGAAATAATTTTCCCGCACAACTTCTTTAAGCTTGATAACATTAGGATGATTCAACTTTCTTAACGACTGATGAAGATCGAACTATCTGCAATATCAATTACCTTCACTTCGCGCAAATTCAAGCACTCCTCCCAAGAGTAATATTTCTTCTTCATTCTGTTTACGTAAAGATACATTTTATAAACCTACTTTTTTATAGCCACCTTCTCTTTTGTTTCGATGGACAGAGCAAGAAGGACGGAACCGTACGTTCCGTCACCTAATTCTCGCAAAAACTGGTAGCGGTACATGTCATCTACTCCCGTGTGTAACAAAAAATATCTGATTTATGTCATTACGGGTGGAGTGCGGCGTCCTTTGACACGAACTCTACACGGCATGCAAGGTCATTGTAAGCCTGTTTGTATTGACGACGATTCAGTCGGAATTGCGAATACGTGTTTTTCTGGTGTCGTGGATTTAGTATGTTAGCATTTTTAGGTTACATGCAACTTACAATAAATGGCATTGGATGAGCTAACAACTGCATTTAACGGGGTTCTCTTGGTCGCTCGCATATTTGTGAAAAAATCCCGCATTCAGGTGAGTCCGAAACAGCCCACTCTTGTGACCGAGACCTGATCATCGGGTCAATAATGGCTATGCCCTTAACCCTCAGAATGAACAATTACAATAATCCTTTAAAACTTCAACCCCAGGAGTCATTGTCCGTGTAAACAAAAGACCGACTCAGAGCAGTTTATTTCCACCAGGCGTCCAAATCTCTCTTGAAAAGATCCATCAATACGTTCATGCACATAGAATTTTTAGTTTGATTTCTCGAAGTAAATTTGTATGAGCATTGGCGTTCCTTTGTTGCAACATAAAGTCTAGGGTAGTGTACAGGGAAACCCTGTGAGTTGCAAAAGTTCATTGGAACGGGAGTCTGAAGGGTTAAGATAGAGATCATTGCTGGTCTATGACAAGCAAAGAGTCCAAAATTAAGGGATGGGTCCAAGATTCAGTTATACATAAAACATCAGGCATTAACTCGAAAGCAATGGCTCTAAGTTGGGCCATCTTATTTATAACAGATCTTGCATTAAGTAATAGGACATCTAGGGTAGTTCGAGTATCCAAACTAGGGTTATCGTTATTAATTTAAAAAAATTATTAAGGTGGGTAATTAAGTTGGAAGTTTAAACAATATTTTTGTTTTGGGGTTATTGTATACGTTATTAATTTTTAAAAAAATTTTTAAGGTGGGTAATTAAGTTGGAAGTTTAAACAATATTTTGTTTGGGGTTGTTAGAATGGTCTTGTGCCTTATGCCGTCCACTGTCTGAGTAGGAGGCTCCTGCGTTTTGATGAAACAGAAGGGCGATAATTTTACTGACATTTGTTGCACTAAGCGGTATTTATTTTGATCTGGCTTCCATTCACACGCAGTTTCATGGGCTTTCTCCAGATAAATGACCACTGTGTGCGTATAATTTCTCCCTTCTAGATTTTGAGATTTCTTTCGCCCAGCCTGGATCGCTTGACGAGTTCTACTTTGAGCCCTCTCCATTTCTAACTCTCCGCGGATGAAAAATCCGGCTGAAAAAACCGTTGGATGAGAGCTTCGAAGCATAGGTTTCCTGCTCAGCAAAAGCTAGGCTTCTCACTCATTCTGCAGGACAAGCTTCAGTGGTAGTGGTTGGCTGGACTCATCCTTTGAGTCTTTTTTGAACGGTGACCCCCTCGTCCTCCTTAAAGAGACTTTCAAGATAGCTCTGGGATAGCTCCATATCATTGTTTATTTTGCTTTTGGGGTGTCAGATATAAATTTAGGCATGCCTTTGATAACTATGCATTTACTGCGATCCACTCGAGGCCTCTGTGATTGTGTCTTATTTTCGGGAATAAGATTATGATCACTTAGATTTCCGTCGGCTTCTGCGTTCAGTGGGTTTGATCGGACACCGCGATCGCTTTGTTATCTCCTTGATGCGAATTCTTGGCTAGTTGCATCTTTCGCCGACGCAGTTTTTGCTTGCGGATTTCCTAAATTCGGCCGGCTCATATTAACGCTTTGGCATAGTCTTGATTTCTTGGATGCACTGCAACGATACTTTATTTTCAGACGTTCCTGCCGGTCGTCCTAACGCTGAGCCCCGTCAACACACCGTCTTCTTCTGCATTGGCGCTTACGACTGAGGAAACTGTGTTTGTGTAGGATCTTTTGTTTTGCTCAGTTTCCGTCATTGCCAGTTTGTTCTCTACGAGTATACTTCGAGGAATTTTCTTCAACTTTTCTATCTCCAAATTCAGACCTTACATACCCTTTTCAATCTCCGACATTTTTTGTAGAAGTTTAAAGCATATCGCACACGCTTTGTCCTCGTAATTGAAATCCCAAAAACGTATTAAAATCTTGGCCAGTTTGGCCGGAGGTGACTTTAAGGAAACATATAATGCAGTGCATCCCCCACCCCGTAGCCAATTTTCGCTACGGTCGTTTCCCCAGTTGTCTCTCAACACGAAGGGTCCTGCTGGACTACTAGACTCACCTGACTTCTGTGTCACCTTAATAGTTATAATTTGCCGTATCCTGTCCAGGGATTTCCCGGTCATGTCCCAATAGCTAGCAGTTGTGCTCAGTTCCCCTTTCTGTCATTTCCTCCTCCATATTTTACTCCGATTCACCCACATCAGGCACGTATGATCCCACCTTTTTCCAGTACAGGGCGGGAGCACCTGCCCCCAACGTTCAGTGGCCCGTGAACCACTGGATGAATTAGCCGCTCTCCCTAAAAACAACCACCTTGCCCACTTAAACTGTTCGTTCTAAATGCCAGATCCTTGCTCAATAAAATGCCCCTGCTTCAGACTCATATCTTTGTCCACTGTCCAGATATCGTTATAGTAACTGAAACATGGGCAACACCTTCCGTAGCCGACCCCGAACCCTCTCTTATAGGTTAAAATTTTACTCGAAATGATCGCCGTAATAGTCGTGGTGGAGGAAGCTGTATCTATATTAAACGAGCGCTGCAATTTCGGACCTTAGATCATCCACAATTTACTGCGGTTGACGAGAGCTGCTGGCTTCAAATTACCTTAAAAAATAGGAACACTTTACTCATCGGTTGTGTCTATTGCCCGCCCAATACCAGTGAGGATTTCGATCTTCGTCTCTCACAAGCATTCCATGCCGCAGTTGACTTAAATTTTAAGTATTGCTTAATTGCAGGTGATTTCAACCTTCATGACATTCGCTGGTTTCGGTCCCTCCGGCCCCAGAAAGTTCGAGGACTTTCTCGAGGCCGTAGATATTGGCATGTGGACCCAGGTTGTTGACTTCCTACCCGAGGATCAAGCATACTTGATCTAATCTTCTGCAGAGGTTGCCTGCCTTTGACAGTGTCATCATTAGGCCCACTTGGGGAGCTCAGACCATGATATCGTTGTTTCTACACTACAACTCGAAACCGATGAAACGCCTTCCAAAAATATAGCTTTTTTTCTTTGATTTTTCGATTAGCGCTTTCGACAGAATTATTGATACATCTTAACTCCCACGACTGGACTAATTTCTTTATGTGTCAGGATGTGAACACCTGTACCGGTATGCTTTACCAAGTTTTTGGATCCACTTATTTCTCGTTTTGTTCCCCGTAAGAAATTAATTAATGTCACGGATGAGGTTTATCTCCCTTTATCTTTTCGCCGTAGGTTGCGTAAACTCTCTGGTCGATTCCATTTGCAAAACGACATTTCCGTTCTGCCCTTGATTCACCGTATTTTTTTGAGCAGGCCAAGAGGCGAACCTAAGAAAAACGGCTAGCTGAAGAGTTCAAATATGTCGAAAACCGTTCGTTAAATGTAGCGAAACTTTTTTCACGCGCAATTAGAACCCATAGTAAAACATGGCACCCCGTACTACTGGATTCCATTGGCAATCCTGTAGTTGATGACAAATTGACGGCTGATAGTTTTAACGTTTTCTTTGTCCAGAACATTTATTGAAAAATTCGACCGCTCCCCTCCGCCCATCCAGGTTTGGACCGGTGCCGTCCTCGAGACCATAACTTGTACCCTCTGGGACGTAACCGTAGCCATTCGACGTTTTCGTCAATCTTATAGTCCTGGACCAGATGGCGTACCGATCAGTATTATAAAGGCGGATGCTAATGATATTTTCCCGTCACTTCTATGTAATATATTTAATCTAGCTCTTGAAAGTGAAACCTTTCCCAGTGTATGGAAGGAATCGCATATTCTACCTATCCCCAAACGCGGTCAATCTACGTCATTTGACGATTTTTAGGCCAATCAACACACTGTCCGCAGCTTCGAAAAATCCTGGAGACCTTGATCAAAGATAAGATGATGTATCATTTAACTGAGAATAACCTATTGAGTGCAGCCCAGCATGGGTTCCTCAAAACTAGGTCTTGTGACACATGTCAGCTCTCTTTCTTTGATCATGTTCTACAATCTAGGGATAATGGCTTTGCACTTTACAAAGTCTATTTCGATTTCACCAAGGCCTTCGATCGTGTTGACCATGCCCTTCTTCTCCTGAAACTCTCCTCTTTCGGTATATGTGGTAAACTTCTGAGATTGATATCTTCTTACCTGAGCTCTCGTTCACAACATGTTAAGTTCTCCAATGCAATCTCAAACTCGGCACGTGTGAGGAGTGAAGTTATTCAGGGTAGTGTGCTAGGCCCGCTTTTATTTTTTCTTTTTGTCAATGATGTGCCAGGTTTATTTCGAAATGGTATGCCCTTTATGTATGCCGACGATTTAAAAGTTGCCTATCGATACAAGCCGGCAGATCGCGACACCGTGCTTGATCTATTAAAAATGATCTCGAGGCCTTTGCCCAGTGGTGCTGCACATGGCGCCTTTCCCTTTCTTGGCACAAATGTTCCGTTATGGTTGTCGGTGACAACCATCAGCCTCATCTAAGCATAGATGGCCACGATATAAATGTACCTGGCGTTGTTAAGGACCTGGGCATATCATATTCCAACGGTGTCAATCTTTCAGAGCATTGCGCCCTGATTGTCTCCAAAGCACGCAGAACTGCCGGGTTTATCCTCCAAAATTTTAAAATTATTGATATTAGACTTTGCCTTTATAAAATGTACGTTATACCTGATCTGGAATACTGCTCGTTTCTTTTTAGCCTTCTACGCGCTAGCGAACGGAAGAAAAATAGAATCGGTCCAACACTTCTTCACGAAAAAGAATTTTTATCGTTGGAGCACCGTAATCTGTCGTATCAAGAACGCTGTGGGCTTGTAAACATTGATCCCTTATGGTTTCGCCGAGTGCAGAAGGGACTATTTTTGCTGTTTAAGCTTTTTGAATAATCGTACATTTAATCCCCCTTATCACTGTGAGGCTCAGCTTGACCATCCTCGGCGCAGCAGTCATCGCAATGTCTTTTTATTTCTTCCATTAGCTCGCACAGTTAAGTATCGACGGTTCTTTTCGGTAAACCCCATGGCCATGTGGAATAAACTTCCCCATAATATAAAAGTCCAACGGAGTTATTCTTTGTTTAAGATTACCATTACTAGTTTTTTGCATTCAGAACAGTTTCCAAGAATTCTGGGCACCGACACGGTAGAATCTGTTTTCCTGTTCGACGGAGTGCGCGGCATCTGAACTCGATCCCAGGTGTTACCTTGAGGGATACGGCACCGTCTCTGCAGCCTGCACCCGTTGACTTATTCGGCAGACAGTGAGCGACCGTACACGGATGCTTTCTTGCCTGAGGCAGAATCCCGGTTCCTAGCAAAGACAGAGAGACTGCATTCAAACTGCAATTGTGTTAGCCCTTCCCTGATCTGAATTGCTATCATCCTTACAGGCGGCAGTTTTTTCTCCTGAATAACATGAAAATAGGAAAAACACTTATAATGATGTATATTCAGGAGTTTTTTTCACTGCCAGCCTCTACCCACTGAATATTTCACTCTGACAATGCCTGTAAACCGGTATTAAATACAACTATTATTATTATTATTACTATTATTAATGAGCTTCTGAGCTCTATTCAGCAAATATTTTTTATTTGAAATATAGTTCAGTTCACTTGAGTGTATTCGAGGAAATAGGCTTACACCTTTAAACTCACATGTTGTCACATAAAAATCGCAAGAGTTAGAAGCAATTTAAAGAAGTTACAGTCAAGGGAATGCAGGAAGATTTAAGTAGTACACTGGTATTTTTAAGGATATTTAGTGACATATAAATCATGGTTCTGCAACATATGTATGTCAAGCCGATGTTTGAATGCCTCTACAAACTGTGAAATTACAACCGCCTCAGAACGTTATTCCACGTTTCTAGGCCACGGTTGAAGAAAAAATACTTCCTCACATTCAATCTTCCTTGGGGCACACCTAGTTGAATGGTTGTCCTCATAAAAACGTGTCACGTAGACTTTGTTAATATTATTGCTTCCCATCGCAAATGGAGAAGAGTAAGTGATAGTGATCTATTTTGATCAAAATAAAGCCTTTGACTAGGTGCCAAATAAACGTCTTTTGTAAAAATTGGAAGCCGTCGGCCAGCATTACTTGAATTGAATGTCATTTTCATTACCCATGACATCTGCTTACTTACTTGTTAACCCTTCCATAAACCTGCCTAACATAGAACAACATATTCACAAGTTAGCCTGTTCACGGTGAGTATTTGCTTCTAAGCGACAAAGGTTTAAACTCGCTTGCGGTATTGCTGCATCGAGTGATCATATGTGACGTTACGAATCTAATCCATTCTCCACTGGAAACGTTCATCCTTTATTATCAGCGTCATACATTCGATACATGGTACAGTATATGACACTGAATTTCTGTGATAAAGCAAATCAATATTGACCCGAACTTGGATCTAAAATATAATTGAAAGTTTTATGTTTGTTGATATTGGTTTCTATATCACGAAAATACATAATAAATATTCATAGTCCCAGTTATGTCCCCAGGCTTAAAACAAGCCGTTAAACGAATGACAGCGTATGTTTTTCCTGTTACAAATTCGGAACTTGAAACCTTAAGACTCAAGCAAAAATTTGGTAATTCATTATTTTCTATCGAACAATGTAGGTTTTGCGTACACAAGCAATCTTCCCCTACAAATGCTACTTTATTTTCATGCTTTCTACGCCCCGTTTTGGTTTTTCGGGACACTTATCTGTTTTATAATCAAAGTATATTAAAAATTATTAACATGTTTTAGTTCGAATTTTTAAGCCAAATTTGAAAAGTTGTTGGCCTTTCAGTGTTTTTGATATACACATTTACTGAAATAACAAGGTTATATCTCGGGTTCATTGGTAATTTGGCGGAAAAGGTGAGATCAGATTCGAAAATTTTAAAATTATAAAGGTTCCAGAACTTGCCGCTTTTTGGCTACTATCACTGCTGATCCAATTACCAGGAATTTTCTTTCTCCTACTAGACTCAGGAATGATATTATGCTCATTTGAACGAACCATCCACGCTGTGGAAGCTACATTTTCAGTCCTTGAAACAGTGATTGGTTTCTTTGTTGTGAAACTAATGGTACAGAATCAGGCAGTTAAATTCTACACAATGACTCAAGGCGCCATTCCGGAAGACTTAACCGATACGCCCAAAGAACATTGCGCATGATAATTTATTCACATTTCAACATAAAATCAATTTTTTTCAGAACTCCTGTTATTTGCAATTCATTTCCTGTCCAAAGTTGGATCAATACTAAAGCAGCATTGCTCTAGATATTTATCAGGTAAAATTGTTGTTGCGAATACTTAAGTGTAGAAATTTCTACACAACATGAGAATAAATGCATTTTCGAAAATTCAAATGATGAATGAAATCCCTAAATATGAATATAAAAATCAATTAGGTAAGATCTTTCTGGATAAGGGATTACTGGACGGATGCCGTATACAATAAGGTATATAATGTGGTAGCCTATCCACATACAGTGAAATCTACTCACAGGATTTACTTAGCCTGATTGATTGCTCCATCAAAGTTTAAATTTGAACTGGTTGGAACGGCGAGCGCTCACCAGCTGGACACCGGCAGAGTTGACAACCTGCATTAACCAATGTCTTTTGGCAAAAGAGCGTTGGATTTCATTACAGAATAGCCACTGCCTCGTCTGTTAAAAGCACTCGGTGGCATTGGCCTTTCGAGTAGTTTGCCAAAGCTAGTAGATAACCTAAAAGGCATCTTTGGCGTCACCATGGTGGTACCTATGGATAAGGTGCGCGAGAATAGAATTTGAAGTCAATAGATTTTTGCCTTTACAAACTATTCTGGTATGTGTTTCGCGCAGTCTTTTATCCAGAATGAATGGATCTTGCGAATTTTGAGATAGAATGTCGTGTTGGTATTTGTGATGCCCTGCAATTTTGGATGAATTCATCTTTCTAGGCCCAAGTTTGTCTGGTGGGTTCGTAACCGGAACGACATCATACAGTACGCACGTTCCATCCTAGGATCTACCGTACAGCGTTCTGTTCACGGAATTTATAAAGTCTTATATTAGTCATCTGAATCATCTCCTCTCCCACTTAGTACGGAGATAATATATGTCCACATCCCAACAAAATCCACGAAGTCTGCTGGTACGTAGGCGTCGCCTAACAGGGGCACGGCTACCACTATTACGAGCCACTCGAGAGTTAAGTTGGACAAAAACGGGGGCTAGGGCAAGCAACAAGATGTGTTATTGAGATTGCGAGCTCATAAAAATGCTTCAGATGGGGAAGGGTATTGGAACGCCTAGGCACAGAATCGCACCGCATCAAGTGCCTGCACCCAACTTCGCCTCCGGTATTCCTTGGTTCCGTCTTACCAATGAGTGAAGGTGGTCGAGGTTTAAGAGATTGCGCTCAATGCTGCGCAAGTCTTATATCAAAATAAAATAGAACACGTGCCAGTTAGAGTTCCTGTGCCGACTCTGATGTGGACATACGTTGGACCTCGACCCAATCAACTGTAGAACTGCCAGTCAGTCCAGTGAGGACCTATGTGTGGGAAACATATGATCGAGCTACCTGAAAAGCGGTATATGTCAACAAACAGGCTCTCCAGAGGAAAATTTGACCAGAACAGATGGATTGGAGAAGAAGAGAAAACGTAAGGTTGAAAACTACTGCTTTTTTCAACATCCTTAACCAGAGGGATATATTTATTTTTATATATGTAAAGTAAATGCAGTTGACTGATATTATTTTACATTTTCCGCGTGCGCGAAGGAGAGAGGATGCCGCTCACGCATATAAGGCTCTCCGGTATGTCATACAACCTGGAATTAAGTAGTTTAAAATATTGAAGGGCGACTGGAGTGGCCATTTTTGGCTTAATAGCTAGCCGATCCGAGCCGCTTAATTGTCTCACTGACCTGACGCACTATTCCTTATAGGTCAAACCAAACGGGTGTTAGCAAGACGACGTCGTAAGATGAGACGAAATCACTGAACCGACAGCTGATTACAAAGTTGATAAATTTCGAATAACGTAGAGATATTCCACGTAGAAAGTGAAGAACTGGATGCCAAATTGAAAAACGTCATACTAAGTGAGAGGGTAAATTAGGGATTATCGTGGACAACTCGAAATTTAGCGAATCAGTCCTGGGAGTCGATCGTATATTATTCGTCAGCATAACATCTAGCTCTATTATGCACCAAAGGAACTAACGGTAGACAAAAGCGGTAAGAACGTATTATGCAACCCAACTCAGGGAAGGAAGGATATGTCACTGTGTAATACACAACCGTACTATGTGCCAACGTAACTCTTACTCTATACACTGTGCTCCTTAGGGTTAGCATTCGTTGTCGGGTTGTTTAGGGTCACACAAAATTTCGTTGAGCATAGGAGGACCGAAGTATCAGTTCAAATGGCAACTTTCCGAACGGAGACTATTAGTAGTTTAAGAGCTTATCCTGTTTACTTTGAAGATGAAAGCTCACACAGAATGGACCTCACCCCTACTGTCACTAAGGGTCCAAATAACAGTGCATCAGATCAGATAGGAATGAGATCATGCAGTGGTCGGCATTAGGAAAAGACACCAGATCATGTAATCCACACAACTAACGGAGAAACAAACTCTTCTGCGACCATACGAACCCGGTGACGAACGCTTAACCCAACGAAAAATTGATATGTTTCGGATTAGATTTGCGCTCTCTTTTAATCGATTCCATACTACATGCTTACTTTCATTTTGTTCAGTGAGCTGGGTGACATTACGTTCGTACCTAAAAATGTAGCGAATCAAACGAAATGGGAGTCGAACAGTTGCTAATTTTCATGAGAATTTGCATTCGTTTAGCTCAGAACCTCCTATAGTCATCCGAGAGCAAGGGCGCTACATTTATTTTGGAGTGGCACTTATTTATCTTCTAAAATACGAACAGAAAGATGACCGAGCGCCAGGTATCCATGAAAACCTCATTTCACTACGCCGTTTTTAATCACTTTATGGTGCAGAGACGCTATACTACTTGGCTCCTGGCTGCTTCACAGCTTCCATTCAACATGTGTCAAACGAAACTACGTGCGGGAGATAGGTTAGTCATCGACGATGACCTCCAATATTGCGAGTATGTTGACGTTTTGCGAACGGATACTGCACCTTGACTTTTTGCCGGAGCATCCCCACCTCTAGTATCTTGGTTCTTGCGGTCTGCTCTAGATGTGTGGGCAAACTTCAGGTGGAGACGAATGAATTAGTCAGCTTAGCAATGCGCAAAAAATCAAAGGAGACTTAAATGACAATTTCTGGCTCAGTAGCCATCATCAGCCAGTCATACCCAGCCCCAGTTTGTGCCCCAACCGCGGCTCGAACCCGCGACCCGTTGATCAGAAGTCCAAAGTTTTAACCATTAGCCATGGGCTCCAGGTTTTGCCGGTTATAGTTATGAATACAGACATTCGTTACGGTCTGAACAGTCAGCTAGAAGGTTACCGAGCGAATCCAGTCAAATCAGTTCCCTCACGTCAACTGAAAGCTCGTTTAAGTTGTCTTGTGGACTGCAGACTTCCATGATAGCCATTGACTGTTGCAACATTCAGTTGATGCGGCAGCCCTCAGTCAACTTATATACCGATCTGCCATAATATAGGTCATGACGCAATTTTGGCTGGCTTGAGAAACGAAGTTTCAGGGATATGCGGGCGAGGACAGGACCTGATCCCCAGAAATTTCCACTTTAGACGCCACGCACCCTATCTCACAGACGTCAGCTGAATATATTTAGGCTAGATTGGCCGGACGCTAGACCAGCGTTCAAATACCAAGACAGTGGGTGTTTACGATGATACGGGATACTGTTGTTGGTAACGGAGAAGCCGATCTGGCCGGCACGGATCCACAGTTTCACTGCTCTTCTTCCGGTCACGTAAGCACACCCCTATGTCACAAAGAAATGTCTTTGCCACCTGGCCCCATACTTTGGGTACTTACCCGATAAAAGCTTATGAGCGGACCTATTTAATGGCCTGTCAATATCATCGTGTTAGTTGTCAGAGGGCTTTAAGGTATATTTAAAAGCGGTCGGCATGTCGGAATCGTTTTAAATGCGCACAGGCTTACTTGGCAGCTTGCCCCATAAACTGGCCGCATGGTAGATGCATTGAACCAGCAAGGGGGCCAAATCAAGGGTAGGGCAGGCGTTATTTGGGATGAGGTCCCATAACAAATGCCGGACATAGGGGAGTGCGCGTGCCGAAAATGGGCACACGTAAGTGCAGGCTCATGCCACACCCCGCTCTCCCACTCCGTGGGAGATGCTTTATCTGCATCCAACCCCACCTCCGGCCTTCTTGAGTATGTTTTGACACCGGGCACAGACGCTTAAGGGAAGAGAGTGTGGTAGATACAGTGCAAGTCTACTATAACTTAAAACTGATT
The DNA here is from genome assembly GCA_017591395.1 of Schistocephalus solidus. NCBI lineage: Eukaryota > Metazoa > Platyhelminthes > Cestoda > Diphyllobothriidea > Diphyllobothriidae > Schistocephalus > Schistocephalus solidus. The sequence goes on along the minus strand of WEDG01007640.1, from coordinate 42,698 downwards.
TGCCCGCAAGTCGACGTCTCTGGACTACCCTGCTGTAGAGCATACGGTGAACATCGTCGGATTACGACGGTCGAACTGACTTGGCAGTAAGGTCCCTACTGCGGGGCACTCCTCTCGAGGCCACCTTATCACGTGTCAGATAGTGTGCGGACAGGCTACTTGAAAACGGCAGCCTTTAAAAACTGAGTATTCAGTAATGGTTGAAAAAAGCGGAAAGTTAAGATTGGCAGGAGCCATTTGGCCTAGGCAATGCGTTTAAGTTCCCGTCGGAGCAATTTCATAACTCATCGAATACAGGCCACGGTTAGAGACCAAATATTTAAACCGTAACTTTACCGCTTCTTTTGACTACCCAATTTCTGAGGTGCAGCCTAATTGATAGTAATCCGCTCACTTAAGCCCATTCTCATCTGTTACTGAATGAAGTCAAAATTAAATAGGTTGCGTGATTGTCTTAAGACTGTGAGAACTCACGCAAAACAAGGTTACTGATTTGTGAAGTAATATGATTGAAATAGACTGAACTAAACCGCTATTATAGGCTGCAAAAAAACAATGAATGTTCAAGGAGGGTAGCTCGGTTTACAAGGACACTCTATTGTCAAATTATTAAGAATTAATGCAAAACCGGAGTTAAAAAGATAAGACTTGCGGTTTTGGAGTACATGCATCAAAATGAGTCATTAATGCAGAAACCTTTACGTGCATATAGCTTTTTAATGCAAAAAGACAAGATATCACAAGATTTCCACTGAACTCAGACAGGAGTTGGAAGCCTGCGAGCAATACAAGGAAAACTTAAAAATCAATCAAAAACAGGTTCAATCAGAGAAAGAGAGTGCATCGTCAAAACGGAGGACGCTTTTCTTAAGAAGAAAACATGTAGGCAAACTTCCAGAGTATGACCGGAAAGAGGATAAAAACTACAAAGTCACGGACTCCAGCGTCGGAAGTAGTGTGGACAGAGAGTCTTGCGACCGAGCTGTTTGGAAGCCGCTAGAAAGGAAACAAAGCATTTGCGAATTAGAATTAAAATGACAACAATAAAACCAAAAAAACAGCAAGTGAAACATGAAACGTAGGGTCAAGCAGGCAAAAGATAGGCAACGAGACCAGAGTTGATGAAAAAACAAGAAAAAAACTTCAAACAAATTTGCGCAACGAAGTGGCAGCCCGCGGATAATATGCGACCCACAACCAAAAGGTAAGACACTATGCGGTCTTCAAACGGCAACACAAATGTTCATTATCACTTTCGCACGGGTCAGCCACATGGACGCAGTTGTTTTGGCAGCAGTCCTCCCGGTCAAGGTGCCAATGAGATGTGGAGGAGGAGGAGATGTGATGGTGACGACAGGAAGCGCTGGTCGAGGTAGCAGCGTCGGCACGTCGACGACCGGTGCTAGCAAGGGCTCTTTCACAGCGTTCAGTATGGAGGCAGCCGTGACGACAGGCGCACCGAAAGCCGATTTCTGGCAATGAGGCAGTCTTCGGCGGCGGGAGGCTGAGCGCATTCCTCGGCGAGGCCGAATTACTCGAGTTTCCAGCACCTGCCTCAATCTCGCCTCCGACATCCTCTCCGACTAAGGACGGAGAAGAATTCAAGCCAAAGGCAGAATTTGAATGGCTGATAGCCTTGGCGGAGGCGTCGCTCGTGGACAGCGACAGGGAACCACCAGCCCTGTGCAGGCACATAGGCGAAACGGCTTTGACCACCTCCGTACAGAGGGACCTATGAAGGCATTCGCGATAACGTCAGCATGATTCAAAAGCATTGCCTGATTGTCAAACCACCGCCTGCAATGCAAAAGTCACTTACATACATATGAGAAGAAGAGGCTATATATATATATATATATAGCGAAGAAGACGGGAAGGCGTTCTCTGGTACCAGAATTTTATTCATCTGACGTTTAGAACTCTCACGCGAGCCCATCATCAAGGAATAAAGACTGTACAGCTCACTGCTTATTTAACTCACCTCTGCCGAGTATGACCTTTATCAGCGCCATTGATTTGTTCGCGCAGGGCCTGATATGCAGCTGGCAGATCGATATGTCTATTGATCGATTCCGCGGTCGAGTGCCACGATTCCTGCAGCAGGCGTGAAATTCGGTCGTCTGACTGGCCCAATATTCTCACGCTGCCAAAGTCGTGCTCTGGCGAGGATGCATGAGCGGCTACCAAGGAGAGTTTATCCTTCTTTCTCACAGCGAGCTCGTGCAAACCCGTTTCCGGTTTCGCCAACATAATTTGCTCGACCATAACGGCAGTCTATCCGGTAAATGATGCCGGATTTTTGGTTGAGGGGGATTGGGTCTTTAGGTTGCATGAGTTGCCGGCGGATTGTCGCTTCCGGTCTGTGAGCCACGCCAATTCCAAATTCGCTTACTAGTCTAGCAAATTCTTCGGATACACCAGTTATGTAAAATATGGCACGTCAGCACTTCGGATTTATTCTCTTGGCTTCTCGCCTGCATTTCTCAAAAAACTCCCAGGATATCAGTTGACGTGAAGAGCTTCCGCAGTAACTGGACTTCAGCCTTCTTGTCGGCTGGTTCGGTGCAATGGGTTTCCGCTCGACGGTACAGTGTTCTCACACAGCTTCGTTTGTGCGAGAGGGGGTGGTTGCTAAAATAACTCAGAATGCGAGAGGTATTCGTCGCCTTCCTGTAAACCGTCGTTTTGAGTTCTCCATCGCCCTTTCTGTATACCAGCACGTCGAGAAACGGCAACTGTCAGTCTTTTTCTTCTTCGATCGTGAATTGGATGTCGGGGAAGATCGAGTTCAGATTCTTTGTGAATTCCCCAATTTTTTCGCGGCTGATGATTAAAAATGTGTCATCAACATACCGCACCCACAATCGTGGTCGATAGTGGTCGAACGCCAGTGCCTCCAGTCTCTGCAATACTGCCTCAGCAATCAGGCCGGACAACGGCGACCCCATCGGCGTACCTTTGACCTGTTCGTACACAGTTCCATTAAAGGAAAAGAATGTGTTCAGTGTTTCAGGAGGTCGACAAGGTGTCTTATTTTGAGTTTTGTGTCCGCCTCGTTATAGTGCTCTTCTAGCAGGGTTTTTAGGGTTTCGACTGCGAGATGTTGTGGGATGGAGGTGAAAAGTGACGTCACATCGAAAGAACCATCACTTCTTCGTCCGTAAGTCGAATACCCTGCAACTTTCGTATAAATGGTTCAGCTGAGTGGACGGTTGTTGTGGAACCCTGGGTTAGAAACTTGAGACGTTAAAACAACCACTTGGCTAGACCAAACGTTGGGGTGCCTCTTAAAGAGACGATCGGCCGTAGGGGGGTTTCTGGTTTGTGGACCTTGGGAAGGCCATAGAATCTCGCGAGCGCTGCATCCTTTGGTTTCATCTTTTGAAAGTCAGTCTGCGTTATTGCTTTTGACTTCCGAAGACTTGCCAGGTCTTTGTTTATATTGTTTACTAGCGTCTTCATCATGTCATCCTTGCGAGGTATATAGGCAGTTCTATCGCCCAAGAGTGCCTCGACTTTGTTGACGTAGTCCTCTTTGTTCAAAATAACAGTCGACCGTCTCTACGAGGCACCCCAATGTTCGGTCTAGCCAAGTGGTTCAAAATCTTCGCCTTTGTGGGGTTTTTAAGAAAGGTTCCTGCTGAGGCTAACATTATGAAAACCAAAATTAGCTGGGATTAGAAAATGAATTCATAAAAACCATGTTACTAAACGATTCTGTGACTTTAGTTGACGTTCCTTGAGTGTGCTTATTTTCCAAACGCATCCGGTCCCAACTACTGCAGTAGGGGATACAATATTATGCACGTGTGGCCCAAAATGCCCGGGTAGCTGGATGGCACATGCGGTTCTTTCAAGGGGTACACTTATTCAATGTTATAAGACCATTCTACTAACATTTTTTTAGTAGGCTTTATATAGAAATTCATGTTCCTTTTGGTGACCATGGGGGCCGACGGGTAGGAAACGAGAGTAAGAGTAATGATGAAAACACTAAAAAGGCACCTCGAGGAAAGGGAGTATACGGTGACTGCATCTGCTCCGTCCAAATCAACAGCAAGATCCTGACGGGGGCTATGCGGTGCTGGCTGAGGTTGTCCGGGGAAAATTTCAGCAGAAGTAGCAACAACAGGGTGGGCGGCAGCGGAAGAGGAATTGAACAGAGGTGCAGGGGACGCCGTTGGGCTCACAGAAGTCCTCAGTCTGTCAGCTGTAACCCTCGACCCTGGCAGATGTTGATGCTGGTGGCCATCCACCAATTGACGGGGGATAGCGGCGGGAGTCACCCCTGACTTATCCTCGGGTACTGGAAGCGCAAAACGCTGTGGGATCCCGTCACGCGTACGTTGGCCGCTGTCTGTGGACTGGTGACAGAACGACAGGGAAAGCTAAAATGGTCAAAAGATGACCAGTAGGGCGGTCTACTGGGACGAATTATTTCTTAGGTTATGGCCTCTCGTTAGAATTTATCAACACTGCAGTTTTCGACCGGGCAAAGGGAACGCATATCGACTCCGAATGCTGTTTAAATTTGATGAAGGATTATCTAGAAGATTAGACAGTTATACTTGAGAGAAACAGGCTGCATGTGGAGCCAGGGACTTGGTTCTGAATGGCCGTCATATTCTGATAAAAGGCTTTCGTGTAGGCCAGGTAATGGTCGTAACCCGATAGTACACACATTTATTGATCGAAGGAATCGGCCGCAATTACAGCAGTTCGTCACAAGCTTGCGTTGGCGTCTGCACGGAAAGTAAGCAAATCCGAACGTTCACCTTCCCTCGCCCCCTTAATAGGATTAACGAAGTTCATAATTACTAAATGCTATAATAATTTGAAAGGCAGTCAAATGGTAATCTCACAAATTCCTAAAGGTTTTCTACACCTTTCCGATAATGATACTGACAGCAAATGTAACTTTCCAATGACTATCTCCAATGTCTACGCCATCCCTAAATCCAACTTCCTTCTCTCTCTCTATGCACGCGTTAGGCTAACCCGTAAACTTCTTGAAACATAACGATAGGCTCAACTGGTGAGCCAAGCTGTCAGGGAATTCATCTCGTAAGTGAGATTATGGACTAAGGCGAATGTTTACCGCAGTAACTGGAAGACTGTGCGATATGCCAGAGAAAAAAATTGGTGGAAGTTGTGGGTGGGCTGGATGCGAACAGGGCTTCTTAAAGTTGTGTAGCTCTCAGCAGACTCAGCGAAGCAAAGCAAATGCTTATCGTCACGCCCTAGTTAAAATTCCAAAACCAACAGACTTCCCTCATCCGTCAACGTGGCTCATTCAGCCAAACAATAGTAGGTTTCCATGTACGCGTCAAGCACCCAAAGCTGATATACATTCAGTCACTCGTGAATAGATTCAACCAAATAAATTTTTGTAAAATAGCAAGATTTGGCATCCGTTAATAGGCGAAGCTGGAATCTGTTGATGCAGGCGATTTGCAATACACTGGTTACAGTGGGTGTTAATGCAAGGGGTCGGCGGTTACACTGCGCTTCTAAAAGTGCTTTCGGCACTGTGGTAGCAACACCGCCTACATTCTTTCCTGATTGAAGGTTCTACTTACAAAACCCTCGCCCTAAATTGGCGGAAGGATTCCACATACAACATGTTACCCGGGACTCATTCGCAAGAGGAATGGGGTAAAGATTCAAGTCAGGTACATGTGCTGCGGAGATCTCGGACCAAGCAGAAAACCTGCAGGTTCCGCTGAGATGACGACCAGCTAGGTAAGGAATTCACGCATCACAACTTTCTCAATCGCGCACCCACCAGGAGAGGAAAAGCGACCAAGGCAGCGAAAACAGAAGGACAGCACGTAGAGGCGAGGCCGACAAACTGAAGAAGTCGGCTCAGAGTCAAATCGATGTTTGGAGCACTAACAAGTTAGACAATGCGCAGCAGACCCAGCTGTGCGGAGCATCAGCTACAGTCAGTGAAACGTTCAGTGAAAGTCCGAAATGTGCCTAAGATTTGGAAGGATAAATTAAGTGGGGTTGTTATGGTGATTTTCGTACACAACAATCCTGAGACAATTCGCAGAAGGCTGGCGGGTTCGGACGCAGATGAAGCATTTTCCGAGGATGGGAGAGCAGGGTGCGGAATGAGCCTGCACCTACACATGCCCAAGTTGGACACGCGCACCCCCCATATTCGGCATTTGTTATAGGACCACATCTCAGAGTAATAACGCCTACCGTTCCCTGAGTTGGCTCCCGTGTTGTTCCAGCGAATCTACCACGCGGTCCCTTTAGTGGGCATGTTCTCCGTAGCAAATCAATGTACAAAATACCTACGTAGCCATTTTTACGGAGTGAGGTTTTTTTCTGACTGCCGAAAGAAAATGCCCTAAAAAGCTGTCATCCTGACTTGATTGAATTCTCGTGGGATTCTACTGCAGGATAGTCAATATTACAACCCCACTCAAACGATCCTTCCTATTTGAAGAAGCATTTCTTTAATTCAGATGACATTTGAAGAGCTTGGTTACTGACCACATCGTACCTTCCAGATTCCTGCCCCACTGCCGGCTGCTCGAGCACATGCAATCAGCGGGTGTAGGTCGGGAGGCACTATTTGAAAAGGAGTTTCGATTTGGCCACTTCGAATACACTGACAAGCTTGAGTTTCGAGTTCAGTGGGAAATCGGAAGAAGATACATGGCCAAATTAAATCGCATCCAAATGCAACTGCCAGAAGACAAGAAGAAGGACCGAAATGGAAAGTTCTGACTTGTACGTCGCCGTCAACTCAACTCCAAGCCGAGTGGACGTAAGGTTTATGGACAGTAAGTTGGTCACTGAGCGGGAAAACGGCCACCCGGTTTGTCCTGGAGCTATGGTCTAGGAGCCTTACAGACAGTTTGACAGTGACAAACGACGACGTAGACAACGTATCCCATTGATTGGATACAGCACTAGTGACTTGCATGTGAAGCAGTTTATAGTGAGGCAGACTTACAGAACATCTACTGCATGCTCTCGTCAAGAAAAACACGCTGCAACACGTACATAACTTGCTTAATGGAATCTTCCCTGATAGCATATTCCACCTGAGTACGCGCTGAACTATACACAGAAGTGTGGACATTCCTATAGTAACTTTGAATACTAGCAGTTTGAGATGTTTAAGAAGACAGTGTTCTGTTTAAAAAGCAACCTACTAAGATTTCGCACCTGTAGCAGACGCTGCGCATTCAAGTCCCCGTCTCGACCGCGAGTCGGCTGCTTCCTGGTACCGAGCACTTCATCCTTCTGCTTGGATAACTACAAGTTTTTTTGAAAAATAGCAACAATGAGCAGAAAAATAGGTGGAAAGAGAAAAATACTGAAACGGCGCACAATATTACCGCCGTAGTTCAGAAACATTCTCACGACGCTAACCCATAAGGTTGCAGAACATTAAAGGCAGCACACGAAAATGCCAATTTGCCGGGTTATAGGTAACTTTCATGATGTCCAAAGTTCAAAAGGAGTTGAACCACCGGAAAGGCGGCAAAGATAGGGGTCAGTAACACACTCGTTGAGAAGCAGTGAGATCACGTGGAGATGATACTGACTGAGGTGGTCTGATTGCAAACTGCAACGTAGACTTTTAGTATTGCCTAATAGTTGTGAACTAGAGTCCTCGGGAGTTATCATACAAGGATAGTCGAGCAACACCTGGAGCAAAATGAACGGGAAAATAGAGTGGCTATGCTGCGGTCGTCAGTACATTGGCAAAGCACGAACCTGGAAACGCAGGCTGTCAATTTCTTGTCTGAGCGCTGATATCTGACAGTGAGCCGTCTCCGCCTCACCTGCGAACTTCGCAGTCTCCCGTTCACTGGCCTCCCGTTTCTTCTCCAACTGGGAGCAGAGTTCGCGAGCGGCGACCAGGTCACGTGACAGTTCGGTCACCTGGGCAGTGAGACACTGCAGACGTGCGGAGGTTGCTTCTTCCACAATGCGTTCCTGCTGCAACTATTGCGAGATAAGGAAAGGGAGGAAATGAAGTAAGCTCGAAGAGCATTTTTTTACAATCATTGAGACAGGCACGATCGCTACGTAACGCTACTAGCGCTTCTATTGGTTAGAAGGAAACAGTCATTGAGGGAGTGGAATGCTCATCTCATCTAGTCCATAATGTCTCAGCTACTATGGATGAAGCAAGGTTTGGAATATCCGAACGTGTCCGAACTCGATACTCGAGCACTCACTGCAGCGCAGGGCTGACGGACAGGAGAGCACATATACCGAGCGGTAAAATTAGACGGAGCGGAGGACACAAGAAGAGGAACGGTGTAGAAATGTGCCGTTGTGAGGACCATCGTAAAAGCCAGCCCACAAGGAAGCCGGGAAATGAGTTTTATCCGCTTAAGCTTCTCACTTCGACGAATGAAGATCTAGGCGTTGCGTAAAAAGCCCTCGTCACTGATGATGATTTCAGGTTGGCGTGGAATGGCGTCAGGACTAGGTACCATTTAGTGGAATCGAGGAGTAAAAACGTTTCCTGCGCCCAGCATACAGCGACTAGCATCCCCTTTTAATCGAAACAGCTGAAGATGTGCCGACCACCAGCCAGCACAACCTCAAGCAGAAATTTGTAAAAGGCAACGGTTTCTCTATTTCTTCTTCTTCCAGTGACAGGAACGATGATCGTGAATTCTGACCGTTAACAATGAACTGCTCAACTTCGGGAGACATTGTGGATTGAGAAAAAGAAGGCAGCTCTCCGAATCAAGCCCGGCCGAGGAGCGGGCAGCTAGAGTAAGACTGTAAACGCCTGGCATTGTTCCAGCTTAGCGTCAAAGATACTCAAAGCGCGAGAACAAGCCAGGTCAAGTCGCGTTTTGGAGAAGAAGGCGAACGGCACCCGTGTATAGAAATGCAGTGATAGTCAGGGCCCCCGCCTCTTGGCACGCTCTGTGTTCGCGTGCGCGTCCATCAAAGTGATTTGGGCATTAGGTGTGTCAGTCGGGTGCGTGATAGCCAAGTTTGTAGACGCCTGTGGTTGGCTGTCCTAAGCGCCGAATGTGCGCATCATTCAGCCGTTCGAAAGCAGTGATCACATGATCCCTAGCGCGGCGTAAGTGCTAGATGGGGAAGACATAAACGTGCTTCCTGCGCTACAAGGGCAGCGTGCACTGCATTTGCGCCCAGCAGCAACTGCCAGTCAGTAAGCCTGTTCTAGTGCGAAGAACGAGACAATCGATTTCCGTCAGCGATCAGTAGATGTTCAGTAACGAGTACCGGTACTAAATAGAAACCTAGACACGTGATTCGTTCCTCATGTGCATTCTGGTAGATATTCCAGTAGGGAACGTCCTGGAATGCAAAGTTGGGGCAAAAGAGAGGTAAAACGTAAAACATATTCAAAGACAAAGCAAGAAGTAGAGAGATGCAAGTGGGGAAGACAAATACTCGAAGAACCTCCTAAACACAACAGAACTGGTATGACACCCATGACAACAGATTTCTGAGAAGAGCTTAAATTACCTCTAAAGCTGCCCTTTGGGCGTGCAGTGCTTTCTCAGTCTCTCGAACCTCTGTCAACGCCGCCTCCAACTCGCACTCCTTCGTGTGCAGGCGACGCTCCCGCTCATGCAGCTGCTGTTCAGTCTCCCCAGTTCGAGTATTCGCGACTTCTAGGCTGTGCGAGAGGGTCCTTCAATAGAAAATAATAAGCAAATAACGCACAAGTGACGACGGGTTGGTTAGAAAAAAATGAGAGATTTCACTTATGACAAGAACGATTATATAGATACGAAAAGGTGTGCATTACGAAATGAGGCAATTTAAGAAAAAAAAGCGTCCACCGAAAGGACTTTACTGCAGAAATCGTGCTTAACTATGCAATTAGCCACCCCGCGGCCCACAAAAGAAGCTGTGTTCGAACCCTTTTCCATCGGGCCTTCCGCTATTGCAGCAGCGATGACCTTCTTAAGAAAGAACTATCGTATTTGTATCAGTTCTTCCGGTCCAATGGATACCCAACGAGCTTCGTGAAAAATTGTCTTCGACGCCAGAGACAAACGCAGAACCTTGTTTCTAATGGAGATATAGTGCCACGGAAATTTTATTCCTTACCTTACATGCAAGGTGTTTCCGAAACAATCTCTCGACAATTAAGTCACTTTGGCATCTCTGTCTCCCACAAGCCTGCGTCCTCCATACGCGCAACCCTATGCAGAGTCAAGGACCCCTTCCAAAAGAACAATTAAGCAATGTCATTTTACCGCATACCGTGCGCCAACTGCCCTTCTGTTTACATTGGCCATACAGGCCGACGTCTTGGGACTCGCATCAAAGAACATAAAAGCTTGCCATTCGCCGACGTGACCCCTTATCACTCGTGTTTGCGCACTCCCTTGAACGCGACCATCGCTTCAATTGGGACAGTACCGACGTGATCGCCATGGCTAACACCAAACAAGCTCGAGAATTCCTCGAAGCTTGGCACTCTAGCACAACTAGCATTAACCGCCACGTTGACCTAGATGCTCATTACGAAGGATTACGTGCACGATTTACTAACGAGCGCCCACGACCTAGCAACGACTGCTAATCCTTTTCGGCTTTTAATCTCACTTTTTCGCCAACCCCACCTCACACATGGTGAACCGCAATTAAACATTCCGACACCTCCAACCGACGCAGTGACCCCCTAAATCCAACCCGGAACCATGATCGATAATCTAGCCGGCCGTAGTTACTCGCCGCCCACCTCCCCTCCCAAACAAGCCAATGTAATTGTTCTCTCCTCACCCCCGTCCCAAAACATGCCCCGATTATTGGTCCACCCACCACCCACTCACACCAGCTGTTTGCTTTGTCACCATCTGTCCTGTCGCGCCACTTCACTTTTTTCCTCTGTTCATTTCGTCTGACGACGGGTTGGTGTCACCAACTTGAAAATTTACGAGTAAAACTCCATTTCCCGAAGAGCATTTTTCTTTTCATTATACTATCTCGGGATGATGACGGCTAATAAGCCAGAAATGGCCATTCCGGTCTCCCTTGTATTTGTCGGTTCCATTCCATCATATGCTACACGTCGCTATGCGACCGCCTGCGAGGGCTCTAGTCTGAGCTCCAGGGCACAACGGAACATGCATGTTCCTTAAGCAGATCGGTGAGCCCCACACTATCATCATATTCCCGATCACAACCGACAAAACAACGAACCCGTGGCTCAAATGGTAGAGCGTTCGACTCAAATACCAAAGGTCGCGGGTTCGAATCCCAGGTGTGCCACACTTGGGATTGGGTATGACTGGCTGATGACGGCTAATAAGCCAGAAATGGCCATTCCGGTCTCCCTTGTATTTGTCGGTTCCATTCCATCATATGCTACACGTCGCTATGCGACCGCCTGCGAGGGCTCTAGTCTGAGCTCCAGGGCACAACGGAACATGCATGTTCCTTAAGCAGATCGGTGAGCCCCACACTATCATCATATTCCCGATCACAACCGACAAAAACAACGAGCCCGTGGCTCAAATGGTAGAGCGTTCGACTCAAATACCAAAGGTCGCGGGTTCGAATCCCAGGTGTGCCACACTTGGGATTGGGTATGACTGGCTGATGACGGCTAATAAGCCAGAAATGGCCATTCCGGTCTCCCTTGTATTTTTCGGTTCCATTCCATCATATGCTACACGTCGCTATGCGACCGCCTGCGAGGGCTCTAGTCTGAGCTCCAGGGCACAACGGAACATGCATGTTCCTTAAGCAGATCGGTGAGCCCCACACTATCATCATATTCCCGATCACAACCGACAAAACAACGAGCCCGTGGCTCAAATGGTAGAGCGTTCGACTCAAATACCAAAGGTCGCGGGTTCGAATCCCAGGTGTGCCACACTTGGGATTGGGTATGACTGGCTGATGACGGCTAATAAGCCAGAAATGGCCATTCCGGTCTCCCTTGTATTTGTCGGTTCCATTCCATCATATGCTACACGTCACTATGCGACCGCCTGCGAGGGCTCTAGTCTGAGCTCCAGGGCACAACGGATCATGCATGTTCCTTAAGCAGATCGGTGAGCCCCACACTATCATCATATTCCCGATCACAACCGACAAAACAACGAACCCGTGGCTCAAATGGTAGAGCGTTCGACTCAAATACCAAAGGTCGCGGGTTCGAATCCCAGGTGTGCCACACTTGGGATTGGGTATGACTGGCTGATGACGGCTAATAAGCCAGAAATGGCCATTCCGGTCTCCCTTGTATTTGTCGGTTCCATTCCATCATATGCTACACGTCGCTATGCGACCGCCTGCGAGGGCTCTAGTCTGAGCTCCAGGGCACAACGGAACATGCATGTTCCTTAAGCAGATCGGTTAGCCCCACACTATCATCATATTCCCGATCACAACCGACAAAACAACGAACCCGTGGCTCAAATGGTAGAGCGTTCGACTCAAATACCAAAGGTCGCGGGTTCGAATCCCAGGTGTGCCACACTTGGGATTGGGTATGACTGGCTGATGACGGCTAATAAGCCAGAAATGGCCATTCCGGTCTCCCCTTGTATTTGTCGGTTCCATTCCATCATATGCTACACGTCGCTATGCGACCGCCTGCGAGGGCTCTAGTCTGAGCTCCAGGGCACAACGGAACATGCATGTTCCTTAAGCAGATCGGTGAGCCCCACACTATCATCATATTCCCGATCACAACCGACAAAACAACGAGCCCGTGGCTCAAATGGTAGAGCGTTCGACTCAAATACCAAAGGTCGCGGGTTCGAATCCCAGGTGTGCCACACTTGGGATTGGGTATGACTGGCTGATGACGGCTAATAAGCCAGAAATGGCCATTCCGGTCTCCCTTGTATTTGTCGGTTCCATTCCATATATATATATATATTTACATATACATATATATATATATATATATATACATATATATATACATATATATAGAGAGAGAGAGAGAGAGAGAGAGAGATAGAGATAGAGAGCAATACCAAGATTGTAAACATCATCATTTACCTATAGCGTTGAAGAATGTCCCTGCACTCCTGGTCTCGAGAGTCAAGAGCCTTCTGCAATTCTTTCACTTGGGATTTGGCCATAGCGAGATGTTCATCACTCAGGGCTGCCTCACTCTGTGCCTTCTGAAGAGCTAACTTTAGCGTGGAAACTTCGTGGGTCAGCGTGACTACGTCTTGCTACACAAAAAAGATGCTGATAAGTGTCGACAAATATTACCAAAAAAACAAGGTAGACACAAATAAGCATTCGTTTATAACGGGAGGTCTAATTGACAGAAAGTGAGAAAGACATCCTTTAAACAACTTTGATCAGGCTAGCTGGAGGCAGAGAACGTTGGAAGGGTCGTCTAGCCCAGCATATGTAAAGGCCACTATAGTTGCGGTCAGGGTTTAGTTTAAGTTGAAAAACTACTGTTAAAAGTAATCAAAATACTTATGGTAGGGCATGCTACGCATTCACCTGAATAAGCTGGTACGCGTTACTCAGGCATTTCCTTACATAGCATACCTATTCGGCCAGTTTCACCCAGGGCTAGCTTTCTGTTTGACAATCTGGATATTTTAGTGTCTACTGAAACTGATTTAGTAGAAAAGGTATTTAAACTAAACAAGAGGCGACCAACGAGAGAACGACTTTTTGACCTTCAATTTCAGTAATAGCAGCGGTTTGATATAGACAAAAAGTAAAGATAGTCACACACATGGAAGCTGCATACGTCAGATAAGATCAAACTGGAACTAAAACGTCATTCTCAAAGAAACGGCACATTATGAGCTCTTAAAAGCCTGAGCACAGCTCATTACTAAAACACTCTTCTCTCGGGGCTCGATAATGGTATCAAAAGGATAGAACGTCTGATGTTCAGACGACAAGTGACAACAAAAATGATATAAAGCCCAGAAAAAAGGTGTACTTTGATTTTGCAGCACTTTTCTTCGGCAATATCCCGCGTGCGACGCAGGAGTTCCGCAGATGCCTCCAACTCCTGCAGACGATCTTCCAGGGCACGCGTATCACGCTCCCGAACGGCAGCTGTTTCGGTTGTATCCCGGAGACGCATTTCGAGGCTTTTCAAGTATTCCTACCAACAAATGGTACTGGGAGAATAAGTATGCACAAGATACTGAACGAACCCCTGAATGCCACCTTTCATCCTCAATGTGTTTATGCAACAATCAAGCATGAAAACCTTCAATAATTTCACTGTTTCCTACCGTTTTTTTCATTTTCATCAAAAGACAGCACCCCAGAAGATGAAGCACGCAAAACCTGGCAGTTTCGTGATCCGTTTATGCTGAAAGGCAAAGCACCAGCCCTAAAACACGACACCCAACGCCCAGTGACCGGAGAAAACATCCCGAGGGTGGGCTAAAGAGAGGCAATTATTTGTCCCCACGGAACGCAGGGCATATTCTTTGCTATAAATTATCTGATGCGCTTTTTAACCATCACTGTGCGTTAAAAGCTGCGACTTGTCAACTGATGGGATAACTAGATTATCCTCTTAGGACGGAGAGTCAAGTTGCAATGGCTCCTTTTTCAGGTGGTCTCTATTTAACTTCCACTCAGTTGGGATCCGTGCCACATCTCTCTTATTTTTAGGAAACCTGTTCCACCAGGCGAGGATCAGGTGCATGTAGCTTTGTCAGTCACTGAGTTCGAGCCCACCTTCGGCGATACAGGAATGGCACACGCTACAACGTGAGGCCAATTATTTGACATTTAATGAGGTATTGAGCCTGCAATTTCGCAGCTGCGGAGATAAGTACTGACGTTGCACACAAGAGAAGGTATAATGTTATTGCAGCTTAAAATCCCAACGAGGACTACGCAGGTTGGCATATCGACCCACCCTCCACATACAACACAGTCATCTCAAGAGTTTTTAAACAGGTCAGCGATAGGCGGAAATAGCCTACCCCCGAGGATGAAGTTCTGCCCGGACAAACAGCTCGTAATGACCGCTAATGATGATAAATGGCATCCTTGCGGCTCCGCTACGTTCGAAAATCTCGGCGAAGTCTCTGACTCTCTCGTCCTAACCCAAGAAATAGTGAGAGTGAAAAATACAAATAAAACATTCAGCACAAACGGTATGGGCACAAAACGTACACTTCTTTCCTCTAACAGTTGAGTTTTGTTGGCAATGTCCTGTTTCAGGCTGACTACCTCCTCAACGCGGCCATCCAATGCGGCCTGAAGAGAGTCCTTTTCTTTATCCAGCTGGACAGTGATGTCGCGGAGACGGGCGGATTCCGCTTTGACTGTCTACGGGACGTGCATGAATGCAAAGTGCAGAAAATATCATCACACGAGAGTTCGTGATCTAAACTGACACTTGACATGCAAACAATCTTAACAGAAAAAAGAAACATTTGAAGGCAACCGGAGTGGCAGCTACTCGAGGCGAGAATGAAGCGCACAAATCACATTTAGTATGGTCCGTAATTTTAACAAGTAGCAAGAATTGTTGAAGAGTCAGATTACGTACGTTACTGCATTCAAATAAGTAGCAAATATTGTATAAGTTAATTATCGGAAGTTAGATGGAGAAACCGTCTTCTCATTGTTGGATCGATTTCGATCGATTGAGACAGGACAAACTTTTAGGTGTGGGCATTCTGGAAATCATCAGCAGAATTTGCCGGAGTTTGCTGTTTGGATGAGGTATACAAAGTGTCCAACCAAAATCATCCGAATCCGTAACCAGCGGTCGCAGTGAGGTCAGGTTTAGGGAGGCTGTGTATCGTGTGCGATAATCATCGAAGTGGTGTCCGCAAAAATGTTTGTTTTATAGCAATGTGGTGAATGTGAGTGCCCCTACAAATGGCCACGTGGTAGATGTGCTAAACCCACACATGGGGCCAGATTAGAACATGACTGGCACCAATAAAAAATGCCACAAATGGGGTGGCACGCCCCGGCGCATGTCCACGCCACATCGGCCACCTGCAGCCGATCCCCCCACCTCCGGTCTTTTTGACTTTTTCCTGACGCCGGGTTTTGGAGACTGGGAGAAGAGAGAGCGAGAGAGCGGCAGATGTTGCAGAAATCTACTATCAATATCAACTAACTGGCGCGCAAGTCACCGTTTCTGCGACCACATCGCTGTGGGGTACACAATGGACGTAATCGGATACGACATTAGAACTGTCCGTGCATGGGAAGATAGTATATAAGGCCAAAACAGACCCTGAACCAATTTTAATACGCTACGCATTAACTGAATGCAGGATGTATGGGCAGGAGAGCACATAATGGATGTATATTTTCCTCACTGTCCTAAGTCGTTGTTTACAGGCCACTTCATGAACGCTGAAATAGACATCAGTTGGTTCACTTTTGGTGACAAGGAGGATTGCCGCTCAGAGCTACATTGCAATTTGCACTATTTTTTTTTTTAATGTTACCTGGTTTATTCCTCCTTCAATGTACCATTACGTACACCTGACTTTCTGAAAGTAAACTAAACGGAAGTCAGCACAATAGAAACATTCGAGAAAACTAGTTAACATGTTTTTGAAATGAATCCCAAAAACGTGACTCAGGCAAAGTGCTTAAGGTGTTGTTGATAAAAGCAGCAAGTTTCGGAAAGCAGAAGAGAAGAGGGAAACGAAATCATTCGATCCAAAAAGCTGTTTCGTTTAACGAAGATACTTCCCGAATCAGCGATTGCGTCTTCTGCGTCTGACGGAACTAAAACATGCCTCGGAGACAGGCCAGAGTAGAGGCTTACCTTAAGATCTGCTGAGGAGTCGGCCAGACGCTTGTGGAGCAGCTGAAGATCGTTCTGAGCGGCAGATAGGCGCGACTCCAGGACGTCCTTGGCGTTCGTGAGCTGTGAGTTCTGGTCCTTGAGGAAGGCCAGTTCGTGGGAGAGGGAGACGTTGCGAGCACGTGTTTGTGAAAGGGCTGTCAGCAGCTGTTCATCCGAGCCGGCTTTTTCGGCTTCCTACGTGGAAGAGTAATATTTTAAAGTCAGATGGGCCTAAACGTCAGTTTGTAGTTCGATGTATTCAAATAAAAACAAAAAACGCCGAACATGCGAACGTGTGCGAAGACGCCATCGACATTATTATAATCGCGAAAACATCGCAGAAGCCCGACTTGACGAGGAATAATTTGAGTAGTGCCATGGACGAGGGAGAGAGCGACAAACCCGTCTTAGACTGTTTAAGGGTGCAAAGCCCGCAAGCGCAACCCTAAGAATGTTTGTAAAGAGATTTAAAAGTGGCAGAGGTCCGCCTGGTATCTACAGAACACGATGCAACCAACGAAGGCGCGGAAGACTGGCGAACGGACTAATCAGAACACGCACTTCTTCATAAGCAGTATCGGCAAGAATGTCAATCTAAGTGGAGATTCTTAAAAACATTCTGATAAATCAGGATTGATTACACAGTCATCTGCAGGCTCAGAACTCTGTTTCGCCTAATGGTAGCAAAAGGCTGAAATTCGAATAAAATAGCATTGATAGTGTCCTTTAGTGGCAATTTTCGAGCCTTCTGTGGTCATAGCTACCTCCGGGACATCCGCTTGCAGTGAAAATCTGAGAATAAGGTGAAGCAGGATCACTGTAACGATCTCACGTCGATGAAAGTTGCCGGTACAGTCATACTAAGAAGTAATCCGTTACAGCCTGAACCGAAGTGTGCAAAAGAAACTTACGAAACCTGGATTCGCGCACGTTTCCTCTTCCTATCATATACCCTTTTGTACTGCCAATAAAAAAATTACCGTTGGGTCTGCCGCGATTTTTTTGGGTTCCAACTAGCCTCCTCGACCAAATCCTCAAATAAGAAATCGAAAGCAATGGCGGGAGAAGAGAGTACTACCGTCGTATTCTAACAACGTATATAAAGAAAAAGGAACACACGAGAATGTCCCAGGTCACACTGAATTCGGACCAATCATTAAGAGTCCTTGGGAGATTAGCCTATCGACTGGATTTCTGACTCATCTAACGGCATGAGGGCGGATCGATAGGGCGGCGTGCAAACAAGTCGATTATGAAGACTCTTCCTAAAGTCACAATTAATCACCTAGAAATCCTTCCAATGACGGGCAGATTCACCAGTCCTCCCACCCGGAGAACGCTTACGAATGCAATAGGAACAGAATGCACATTGTCACTTACGAAATCTGGATTCGTGCACGCTTCTCTGTTCTGCCACATGCGTTTATTTAGCGCTTATATAAAAGTTACCACTGAGTCTGTCGGGTTTTTGGGTTCTATTTACTTGCCCAACATATGTACACATGGGTGTTGAGCGAACTTCATCACTGGCCTGATTGGAAAGCAATGAATCCAATGACGTGTGACTTAAAAACAAGTGTCAGGAGTCCGACGCGATCCTGTCAGATATGTCATAATTGCATGAACTATCTAAACACCAAATGGGTCTGGTATATCACAAAAAATACGCAAAAATAATTTGTAAAACGCTACCCACCAAATTCACAGTTGTTTAGTGATGCTGAGGTAACTCCTACGGAAGACTCCTCCAGGATAAAAATTTTCCCGTGCATGTAATCACAGCGCCATCTCTGGCACAGTAGTGATCCTCAAAATCCGCGATGAACAAACTGATGAGGCAAACGAACAATGCTTACGAATACAAGGGAGACTGGAATGGCCATTTCTGGCTCATTAGCCATTATCAACCAGCCATACCCAAACCCAGGTGGTGCCCCACTGGAGGCTCGAACCTGCGACCTGCTGATCAGAAGTCTAACGCTCTAACCATTGATCCACGGGCTCGTTGTCTTGCCGGTTTCGATCGGGAATATTAACAATGGTAGTTTGGCGCTCACTGATCGGTTACAGAACTCATTCGACCCGTTGTGCCTTAGAGCTCACTCTAGAGCCCCGCCAGCAGCCACAGAGCAGCTAGTGATATAGGCAGAACGATATTATCGACAAAGAAAAGGGAGAGTGGAATGACCATTTCTGGCTTACATGCCATCATCAGCCAGCCATACCAAATCCCAGGCACTCCACCACCCTAGGCTCGAATAGGTGAACTGTTGGACAGAAGTCCAATGATCTAACCCACTGTGCCACCAGGAGATTGTCTTGTCGGTTTTGATCTGGAATATTAACTATGGTATTTCGGCGCTGACCGATCGCTTACAGGACTCACTCGTCCCGTTGTGCCTTGGAGTTAACTCTAGAGGCCCTCCAGCAGCCACAGAGCAGCTAGTGATAACGCTCTAACCATTGATCCACGGGCTCGTTGTCTTGCCGGTTTAGATCGGGAATACGAAAATAATTTGATGAACACTCACCGATTGTTAACTGAACTCACTCTTCCCGTTCTGCCTTGGGGCTCACGCTTGAGCCCCGCCAGCAGGCACAGAGCCGCTGGTATCGTAGGCAGAGTAGGATTGCCGGCAAAGAAAAGGGAGGCTGGAATGAGTTCCTTTAGCGATCAGTGAGAGTTCATCAACAAATTTATTAGAGGAGTGTGCAGAAGGGTCGTAATTGACCTGGCAAAAGTAATCATCTGCGCGTGCCACTAAATATAATACAGAATCCATTAGTAAAAATCTCAAAAAAGAGTTGTCCTAAAGGCCGTGATGAGAAGGAGGCATTGCAGCCCAACCTTGCGCCCCAACTTTTAGCGTGTCATGATCGCATGGAATAGGAGCAGATTTAATGCAGCCTTGGAGAGCCAGGGCAGATAAGATCCACGAAAATGCAATCAAAGGAGAGCTAAATAGTAAAGCTCGAACGTTCTTTGAAGGAAACACGTCTTCAGCAAAAACACTGAGCAGAAAGTCCTTAGTAAACATTAAATAAAATTGCTGAAATGCAAACCTTCTCCGCGGCCTCCTTCTTCGACAGTTCCAGTTTCTCCTGCAGACTTGCAACCTGTCGAGTAAGTTCCGCGACTCGTGTTCGCGAGGCTTCCAACTCTAGCGCCAACTCCTGCAACCTCTTTTGCACCACCTCCGGAGCGACTGGCGTGTTGGCTGTCTCCGGCGGTTGCGAGACCTGTTCAGCCGAACCTGTTCGAGATCTGAGGCGGAGCGTGGAGCTGTCGCCGCGTTCATGTCGTGCTGCAGGAGCACTGTCGAGGTTCACCATGCAACGCGACAGCTGGTCCGTGGAGACGGATTCACCGGCCGCTGCGCCACTTCGACGGATACGCGGTCGTTCCTGGTAGCGCGCGTTCGTGTCAGGAGGGCAGACAGCTGGCGGGCAACCGCTTCCAGACGCGGTGGGTTTGTTTCGAAGCTAGCGGAACGCAGGAGAGCTATGAATGAACAAGTGCGGGGTGCGCAACCTATCGAGCACAGAAACTGCGTTTTTGCCCTGTGCACTTTTGGGAAGGTAGATTTTTATCATCAGCTTCAGCAGAGATGGATGGACAAAGACGGGCAACTCGAGACAGCAGCTATGTTAGCCATATTTGGGTGTTTTTTTTCAGTAAGTTACACAGACTGGTAACTTACGCAACTGAAAGCGGAAGTATCCCTACACGCTTCATAGACATAAACGGCAAGTGACCTAACTCAGGAGGCAACGACTTTTTTTTTCTTATCTTTGCCGCATAATCCCAATATATTTCACTTACATTAGAATGCTGGTTTTGAACGAGCCTATTTTCGGCCGCCTGCAAAAAACTACCCTCGGAAAAAATATTACTCAAGTAGTATGAAATTCTTCCCATTTATTTTTGTTAGCCTTAAAAATTGAATCATATTTTATAGAAAAGATGTACAGAAACTTAACGGTAGCAGATGCTAGAGCAAGGTACAAGAGGAACGTACTGTATTTACTTCGTCAACGAGATCGTCTCTTTCGGTTCGCAGATGGCGCACGTTATCTTGAATCTGAAAGTAAGGGACACCAAAAATACGAAACACTTAAGGCGATATAAAAGGTCAGATCAGCTATTGTAAAATACGGAAGCGTTGAAGACACGGGGTTAGAAACTTGTACTGGAGTCGTCTTCCTGGAAAGTGTACCAGAGTAAGTTTTACCCCAATACCAGAACATATCACAACCTTTGGACTCGCCAGTCATGGACTCAGATACGGTGGAAAATAGTTCTCATTCCTTTAATGGCCCGCTTCCAAAGTTCGGAATGTTGCTGAGTCACCGAGGAATATAAAATTACCAGCGACGATCTAATAATGCAAGTCCATATTTTTATTATCCAATATGCCTGCTTATTTTATTTAGGTAGGCATCTAATATTTGGGTTACGTTTCTGATTGAGCTTAATAAAATGCTGAAGTGAAAGAGTAAAATTTAAGTTCAAAGTTAGGCTTGGGTTAAAGATTGGGGTTAGTGAAAAGGTTGTGGGCAGTGTTATGGTTGTCTCGTCGCAGACCCTGTTACCCAATACAACCTGCTAGAGCAGTAACTTTGAATGTTCCGCCAGTTTCCACGCCCCCTAATTTGTATATTTCCCACATCGTGTCTGCTCCAGCGCCTCATTAGAGCAAGGAAACAAATGTGAGTATTAAAAATGCCTTTCACCGACTTCGTTGACTGCCTCATCCATTAATGCTAAAACTTTACAGGAGTCCCAGTACTCTACTTTCTCAGTGGACTTACATTATAGATCCTTGCCACATTATCATTAGTACGTGCGAAGAAATGAAGAGCAAAAACATTCTCAGAATGTAAACTATTTCACGGTTTTTACGGTTCTCAATTAAATGAAACTTTTCGAAGGAATCTTGAATGTTACATATTCAAAGAGTCGGACGAAGAACACACATCCAGATAAACAGAGTATTTGTTAGGTCACGGTAGACATAGAATCTAAACAGAGTACTTCTGCATGCGCAGGGCTGAGTTCTACCGCTGAATGGCAGTCACGTCTGTCGTCGCTAAAAGACGTTGGTAGAGTAGAAATTCGACAGCCCTAAAGGTTGCATCGGCGGCCAGAGGGCAAATATGTGATGTGTCGAGTTCGCCAGGCAGTGAACTGATATCGAGAGGTCTGTCCATCTTCTGCCCACGAGGCTCACCTAGGGACTCCAACTTGGACTGCAAGCAGAGACAGCTGGCCAATCAGGAAAAACTTAAAATATCGATTACTTTGCAGATTGGCTTGACTGCAGACGGTAATGCAGTGGGAAGCGGGGGAATGAAGCCAGCACACAGCACAGTTAAAACTATGCCAAGTGCTAATCGCAGTCTTCACCTGGCGCATAAAGGAAACTTGCCTCGTGAGTTCAACACCCACGGTGGCAATGCGGGTGATCAGCAATCAAATTCTGTCTGATTGGGATGCCTGTTTTCTGCTCGAACAGGCGTTCAAGGCAAAAAGAGGCAGTAGAGATACACAGCTAATGAGCCCGAAATGACCATCGTAGTCTGTCCTGTCGTCGTTGGTGAGCTCATTTCGCCTACACTACTTGGCGCTGTTTGAACGCCTGTCAGAGTCTGAATCGAGTCCAGATGCATAGCATGTCCCACAGGCCGAGCGGTAAAGCACCTCCAACATAGAGTAAATGTCCTAACTCAGAACAATGTCATGCTGGAAAGTTGAGTGACTACTGTAGCGCACAAGTTATCGTATTATTTTGGTTTTTTGAGACTCAAACAGAATTTAACTAAAGAACAGTGCATTTTCGATCGAGAAGGTTTAAGGAAAACTGGCAGGGTATGAGCGAAGTCAAAGGTTACCGGAAAGCCAAGAAGTTTCCTATGCCATGTGACATCACAGAATTAGACCTTTTATTTTTGCGAAGGCAAGTGCGAGGACTCACACTGTTTTCCAAAAACAGGAAACGAATTCTGCTAATTTTTTACAGATTTCTGACATTTTTACCACACCGAGTATTGGAACCATAAACTAAATATTTATATAATACCGTGAAGATGAAAGCCGATAAAAAACTGTTAAATTTGAAGAATGCGGCAAGATACGTTTTGTGTTATATAGATTCCGCTAATGCACAACTTTGAAACGCAACAGGCAGCAAAATAGGAGTTTGTGCAAACTCTTAAGATACATTCGGTCATTCTACTTTGAATTTGCAAACTTAGAACGGGGCCCAGCTGCAAAACAGTAAATCAAAACGCTGTAATATAGAGAGAATAGTGAGTTCTTTAATTATAAGCAAAAATTGTGTCACGTATTTTCCGGGAAGTCAAAAAAGCCGATTAAACGTTAGCAGTTTTACCTTTTAAAAAGGTAAAATAAGCAGACGTTAATCTAAAACGGTAACTTATTAAGTTTTTAATTTGATCTTAGGAAAATTAATTGCCAACTTTTGTTGCGGACGGCCATTTTTCTCAACAGTGAGTTTTCATGCTTTTATGAGCCTACAAATATGACCCAAGCGGCCATCTGCATTATAAAGAATATCCAAAATCCCACTATTTGGTAAATGCTTTAAGAAATATCTCATTTTGAAGGTTTTGATAAGTACCTAGAACAGAATTGAACTTTATGCCAATCTCTTGAAAACATAGGAAATCTTGGGGTATTCGCAGATATTTCATGGAAACTAATTGTAATCCAATACAAGATATACCTATAAAGAAATTTAACGAAAGGAATGTTCTTTGAATATACACAAAATTGTATGCTCATGATTTCATCTGACTATTCTATAACAGTTATAGCAATTTCTCAAGTTTTTGGAATTTGCCGTTTTTTAAAAAGTTGGCAGGTGATTTAAGCCATAAATTCGCCTAAGGTGTTTTATTATTATTTTAAAGCTTTCGTATACGCGTTAGTGCCATTTTGCGAGTGCTTATAAATCTTTAGTGAATTTTGGAATTTTGAATGCGTTAGGTCATCTAAAGTAGTTCAGGGTCTCAATCGCAACCGACAGGACTAAAACTGCCATTATCATGGAACCCAGGTTATGCAAACCTGAGGTTGAAAGTAGCTGGCTGACCATCCCAGTTTACTTTGCCATATGTTAGTACTCATTCATGGGTCCAGGCTCGGATAAACTGTACGGTTTCCAACACGCTGGAAAATCGGATAGAGGACGTTAAAATCAGACGGAATCGCCCGGTGCATGTCCTGAAACGGACCCAACTACGGCTTGAGCCACGTGTCCACGGGATACACGTGTGTACCAAGATCACCGGGACGAAAAGCCGCATGACTCACCTCCACGACTTGTTTTTCGAGAAGATTCAGCATCCCACGCAGTTGATCTCTTTCCGCCTTGACAGCCGCCACATCCAAGTCATCCTCAAGTTTGCCCTGCAAGTTTGAAAAAAATGACTGAGGGGGCAAATTATACCGTGCTATTTTGTTGCTACTTGAAGTGTGAACAGTCGTCACCACCTTAACTGAAGAGAACGGTTTTCAGACGTGGGGGATTTGAACGGGATAAGTACGGTTTACTTTAAAGCCTTCATTAATGGCTTTAAAGGTGCTTTTAAGTTGAAATGAGCGCCAAGCTTTTCGGCAAAGGAAGATTATCGGTTGAAAGAGAAGAGTGTACAATCGGGAAGAGTAAATTATGCGTCTGAGTTTCAGGCCGGTTCTTTAGTTCATCCTCAGAGCGCGGAGGAACAAACCAATCAGATGTGTTTTGCTTCCAGGTGTCTGGCTGCAAAGGCCTCGTTGACTGACGGAAAGCATGGACCAGAAAGTCCATTATGTGTAATGTCTTGTGATAAAACATGAAAGACTGTTCAAAGTGAAGTGCTCCCAAACCTTGACGTATCACATTGCAAGAACATGGAGCACGATCCGACGAAGGGTAATGGTTGGGAGGATGACCAATCGAAAATTGCCCAGTCAATGTGTGTGAAATTAACTGGAGATTATGGTCTGTACTGAGTACCGTATTCTAAGAACGGTCATACGATGTGAAATAGCGTACGCCAACGAATGAGGCAATATTACCCCAATCGCAAAGGGCAATCGCCACCATTCAGACATGCAGGAACCAAAGTTAGTGCCTAGTGAATTCGTCCCTGCATCAGAGGTTTATCTTGACTTGCAAGTGAACCACTGAAAAGAATTCCAGATACTGGTAGGGTGCCGACGGACACCTACTTTGTGTATCTGAACAATGCATCATAACATTGATCCTATTTATTTGGAAAGAGATAGTTTGAAAAATTCCGCACCGAAATCGAAGAGGAAAATGCACCCGGACTCGTAAGCAAGAAGACCAGTCGGCAGTAAAGAGGCGAGACCGCACAACCCGATGAAGACTACAGGTGTCTGGAGAAAATATAGTGCTGACTAAGGCGTGAATGTACTTCGATTATGTATACTAGCGCAGCATCTACTTCATCTGTAATTTTTGCATCCAGCGTTTTCTAAGGGCAAGACTAAGTCAAGGCGGTGAAATAAACCCCGAAATTCCGAAAAAATACACAAGTTTACTCATTTTCTGCGACTTTATTCGGCCCTTCTACTGATGTTTCTCGTGCGGGTGAGGATATAACCTAGGTTAACGACTGGTGTTTTTCGCATTTACCAAGAATTAATTGACACACACACAGTAAAATAGTTTAAAAAAATAAACGAGAGACGCGGCATCGATTTTAAAGCAAGCACCACTTGAAAAAAATTTAACGAAACGAACAGCGCCGTTTTTAGGTATTTCCGTTTTATTAATATGGTGATTCGGGTTGTTGTTCATCAATCAGATTACTGACATATTTACAGGTCTAATGACGACGCGGTTAATTCATCAAAGTTAAACAAAATTTAACCCAGACGTTACCACCTGGATTTTGGAAACTTAATTTTAAGCGCACTCAACACTTTCGCGAGCAATCGTAACGCGCCACTAGGGGGTCTATGATAAAGTCTCATTACTCTCGCACTTGTTGTCGGCGATAACATACTATTATTGCCGCAGTCGAAGTCATAGATGGCATCCAGTTTGATTTATCTCTTATGATGGGTTGGCGCATGAATCCGAAACGTCAGACGAATAAAGCTCTTGTTTCGGCGATCGCGTCTACGTTTTCTCGACAGGCATACGGTCCAATTAAATTTCAAAAAAATTCAATTAATATCCAAAGACCAACTCAACGCGGTCATAAACGGAACGAAACGGAAGCCAAAAAGTCATCTCTTTAACTTCGACACTTAGTGCACTATTCGACCAATCGCTGAACCTGTGATCGCAAACAAAACGCCGTGTGACTTACAGAACCAGGTTGCCGGTGAGGGGTTCCCTGGTTGGAAGCTTTTACTAGACGAGCCAACTCGGACCGAGACTCTTCGCTTTTAAGGATATAGTGATCGCGTTCCGATTCCGTTGCTTTCAAGAGGGATTTCAGAATCTAGGTCAAATGGAAGGCAGGTCGCGAAGAGGGTGGATGCATATAAATCTCAAGAAAGCAAGCAAAACGGCTAACGACGTAACCTAACACCTACCGAAATTTCATGATTCAGATGAAAGATGTGTGCCTGCGGAAAATATACTTTCTGTCAGAAGGTGTACGTCAGAAAAAGAACTAAATACATTAGGAACGCATTTACAGTTCGCAGGCAGATGAAACCTGGAATAGAGTTTGTAAATAAAGGAAGATGAAGAGAGAGAGAGAGAGAGAGAAAGAGAGCGAGATCGAGAGAGAGAAATGTGAAGGAGGCTGTTGCGACTGCGTGATCAGGGCAGGGGAGGGGTGATAATAATACACACTTTTAACTACTTACTATAAATAAGTAGCAAGGCGAACATAGTACGCTGCATAGATAGGAAAAAGGGTGCTTTTAACTCTAACTCACTCCCACATCAAACTGCCTTCATTAGTTGCCGGATCAAAGGAAATGTCTGAAAGAACACAAGTCAGAAAGTATCAAGATCATGAGGAAACAGCGGTTCACTGATCCAAATGCATGTGGGCAATCCGCTTGTTCCGGTGTAAAATTCCCGAAGGTTGCCTCAAAGGGAAAAGCGGCCAATATTGTGGGACGTATCATAAAAAAGTGAAAAAATATTTGTATGGCTGTTTTTGATCTACTTGTGCCATCCGTCAGTCCTAATGAAAAGTCAGACCAGCACGATCTGATTTTTTGCGCGGGTCCAGTTGTTCATTGAACACTTGAATCAAGGGTTATGCCCCCTAAAAGGGCCGCGAGGTAGATGCGTTGGACTAACACGGAAGCCAAATCAGGGTGCTGCAGGCGTTAGTATTCTGCGATGCGGTGAGCCCATAACAAATGCCGAATATGGGGGGATGAGCGTGCCCAATTTGGGCACGCGAAAGTGCAGGCTCCCGCCTCACCTCGCTCTCCCACTCCATGGGAAATGCTTCATCCGCGCCCTACCCGCCTCTGGTCTTCTTGACTATGTCTTAACATTGAGTACAGGTGGGTAAGGGAAGAGCGAGTGCGTTAGATGTTGCACAAGTCTGCTTTCCCTTAGTGCAGGATAGTTCAAGATATTTAAGGGTAATAGGCATTGCCTTTGAAGACCCTATTAATAAAAAAATTAAAACTAATTTGTGCACAAGTCACTGTTCCTGGACCAATACATCGGGGCCAAATCAGGGTGTTGCAGGCGTTAGTATTCTGCGATGCGGTGAGCCCATAACAAATGCCGAATATGGGGGGATGAGCCCAATTTGGGCACACAAAAGTGCAGGCTCGTGCCGAACCACCCACTGTTACCATTTATGGCTATGGTGGGATATGATTCATCTGCGCCTGACCTCGTCTCCGGCCTTCTTAAGTATGTCTTCACACAAAACACAGGCGCGCAATGGAAGACGGAGTGCTTTAGATGCAGTGCAAGTACACTATCACTTAAAAATAATTTGCGCACAAGTCACCGTCCCTGCACCACCATTCTATGGAGCATACGGTTGACAGACAGAAACAATCGAGCAACCCCTATATCGGTTTTTAGTGTTTAGCAGGTCGCAGTAGAGTGTATATCCATCTTCTGGGTCCATTTGTTAATTTATGTTAGACAGTGAATGTACCTAGTACGCTTAAAAATGAAACTACACAACAACAACTACTACTACTACTAATATTATTATTACTACTTCACCGAACAAACTGGTTAATAAATCGCCAATCTCGGAGAAACGAAAACTGGTTAGAACTACCGAGGATCTAATGCATGGCTAAAATGGAACGACCTGAATGAAAATCCTTCTTATTGGTTGGCCAACAAAATGAACAGAGACCGATATAGCAGCTATTTCCCTCCTCCTTCCCACGCCGCAGAACATGGGAACAGGAACCACACGCAATACAGGCGGCTTTGCGATAAATTCCAGGGTAATCCGGGTTATCGTTAAGTAGAGGGTTATGAAGAATGCCGAAAAAGACAAGACCGACTGCAGTGGCCATTTCTGGCTCATTAGCCGTCATCAGTCACTCATACCTAACCCCAGATGGTGCCCCACCCTAGGCTCGAACCAACGACCTGTTGACCAGAAGTCCAACGCTCTAGCAAATTGAGCAACAGGTTCGTTGTCTTGCCGGTATAGATTAAGAATATTGACATTCGTGAGTTCTGTTAGCGATCGGTGCGCATTCGTGAACAAATGTTAAGGGTTATGGTTACAATTAAGATTTCGGTTAGGGTATTCGTAGAGTTAGGACAGGCAAATATTTGCCCTTTCTGGGATTCAGCGGTGCATTCCTTTCGTCCTGTCCTGACAGCGAGGGGGCCTATAAGCTATTCCAATCAATTAATGTTTTCTTCAACCAACTATACCCCAACAATATCTGACAAGATGGCAAACTCGGGAAAACAGGACCGGTCATTTAGACTAGATGGTGACTATCCGATGTGCCCACGACCGACGAAAAAAGGAAGGCTACCTGTGAAATATGCAACAGATCCTATAGTCTGACCAGCAAGCAGTTATGGACAATGTTATGGTAATGCCTTTAACCATGGCCGTGCACCGCGTATGGAAAATCGATTACCTATAAAAATGCACACGCAAAAAATGATAGTGCAACAGGGCGAATGCTGCCAATACAACTTAAACCAGCAAGGTTCGTCACAAGTTTAAACTATGAAATTGCGGTCGTTCATTGAGAGATCGACCTTATAATTCAGAGGTTGTGAAAAACCACTCTCTTACTAAGCTGTCCCACGCAACAGCTGAGCAGCAAGCCATACATAAACCAGTGACCATATTGTGCATCTTCCGGTTGAGATTTCCGTTTTTTTCACTTGACCGGAAAGGTCTCACTCAAAGTAAAAGTGAGACAGAGGCACCGAAGCAAAGAAAAAGGAAGCAAAGACAAAATGCAACGATCAAACTAGCAGGAAGGACTCTTACCTCGGCAGTGGGTCTGCCGTCCTTCGATCTTTGCGGTTTACGCGGATGGCTGCCTTCCAGGGGATCCAGTGAGTGCTTGTATACATTTTGGTTGTCGGCCGTTAAGTGGACAACCTCGGGCGACCGAGGTGAAGCCTCCGAAATACATTCGTCCCCGGTCAGCAGCCAACTCCTGATGGTTTGTATGAGGAAGTCCACTTCGGACTGAAGGGTGTCTCGATCTGCAATGAGACCCTAGACACGCGAAGGAGGAAGGTTAACGCGCAGAAGTACATCTGGTTCTTTACAAAGCACGGAGCTAAGCTTAGTTTACTCCGCAGACAGGAAACAGTGATTTAGCAAGCGCGATGTCAGAAGGCTATCAATTCGCGCAGTTAATAGAACCGTCATACTATCTAGAGGTATTATCCCAAGGGACATAAGAGACCGGCTTGGCCATTCCGGGGCTATTTACTCTCAGTAACCGACTACACCAAACTGCAGGTCAGAGGGAAAAAGGGTTAACCCTGACTGAGTATGCTGGACAGCCCGCGAGATGAGGAAAGCCTGTTAGTACGGTGCAGAGCAGCTGACTCGGGATTCGAATCCCACGTATGCAGTCTGGGGTCGGACCATAAATGACTGATGACCAAGATGGCCATTTACAT
Organism: Schistocephalus solidus; assembly: GCA_017591395.1. Classification (NCBI taxonomy): domain Eukaryota; kingdom Metazoa; phylum Platyhelminthes; class Cestoda; order Diphyllobothriidea; family Diphyllobothriidae; genus Schistocephalus; species Schistocephalus solidus. Next base: position 12,848 of record WEDG01007640.1, on the reverse strand, counting down.
GATCACGACTCTCTTTCAGTAATAATACATCAACCGCTGATTTTCCATCGTTCTGTGACCGTCTGCATGGGTTTTCGGCCACAACTTCAAGGCACAGCAAAAGTAGCGGCATTCCGTTCCGTAAACAAGAATGGACGACATAAGTAAGTCCTATATGCTTTTATGTACGTAAAATCCGTAAAAATCTTAAAAAAACAAATAATGGTTGTTGTGGTGGTAGTGGTGGTTGTGCAGGAGGAGGGTGAGGAGGAGGAAGAGGAGGAGTTGGAAATCGGCCTTTAAGTTTAGAGGAGGCAATGGTAAGGATGGACCCCTATGTTAAGCGGTTGGGAATACGGTTGGTGATAACTGCATATAGAACGCGGCTGGTAAGCAGTAGTCCTGGTATAGCTCAGGAGAACCCATCCAACTTTCTTAGTTAGTCTTTCAACCTTCTCATAGCCAGGGGTCGGGGCTTTGAAAAATCGGTTTGTAAAGCTTCAAAGACTACCAAAAAGTTGATAACATCTGAAAATCAATATCGCGAGTAACAAGAGAGGTGAGAAACCATCATTCTCACTGATTGCAAGATGACTACCCAACAGTAACGGGAATAGAAAGCCTCTATATAAACTAGCTCGGCTGTTATAAAAGGCCTTTCTTAAAACATTACACTTGAGCGATAAAGTGTTGTATAATGATCGACTGACGAGCGCATTCTGACATATACTGAAACAAAGAAGGAGAAACATTTATCGTGAACGAATAGGTTTGGTATTGAGAGGAAAGGCATGCACACGCACATACACAGACGCATGAACCTCACCGGACCTCAATAAACATTCGCATAGAGGTCTCCCATCTGTTGGGTGCAGTGGTCGACCTGCGAGGGATCTTGCTGGCAGCTCGCCTATTTTCATCGACAGCCTCCTCGCCACTCTGCGGAGAGATGCCAGTCCTTCGGATATCCAGACCCGAATTGAGGAGCAGCTGTTTTTCTAAACGGTGCGGAAATATGGGCTTGTAGAGAAATCAAAAGAGAAGCATTTCCTCTGAGGGCACTGCACGTGAGTACGGTGTGCCATTTCGTCATCGCTGAATACAAGAGCTAAAAATAAGTCCTGCTTGTGTGAAGCGAGTAGCGTATTGTATAAAACAAAAATAAAGATTTCGTTCATGAATTGAGGCGAATGTAAGCATTCAAGGTGTTTCTAAACAGTGCGGAAATCAAAATAGGTGAGTAATAATACAGGCGGAATGAGGTTAACTAGAAAGACAAGATAGACTGGAATGGCCATTTCTGGCTTGTTAGCCGTCGTCAGACAGCTTGGATTCGAGACAATAGAGTAGATTGATGGACAGTGTTGTGAATGTAGCTGTGGTTGAGCTGGACACTGTATGCTAATGGGAGGCCGATTTAACCATTAATGCAGCACAAGTTAACAAATTTTAAAGTGAAATGGCGGTGCCTTTAAAAAACCGGGTTAATATAAACGATAAATAATCAGAAGATTACGATTGTTAATTAAGGTACAGGCAGCTGGTAAAGTCGATTAATCCATATTATCGTGTCAATATTGAGTGGTAAAATTGGAAATTAACAGGTCAATTATTTCGTCATCGCTGAATACAAGAGCTAAAAATAATGTCTACTTGTGTGAAGCGAGTAGGGTATTTTTTAAAAAGATGAATGAAGATTTCGTTCATGAATTGAGGCGAATGTTCGCATTCAAGGTGGGTCTACAGGTAAAGAACAAGGGAAGTTTTTATGCGATCTGTACTTTACCCGAATTTACTGATCTTCCCGCAATCAACCGAAGGGGACGCCATGGCGCTCGATTTCTACAACAAATACGCAAAGAACTCAGGGCACTGGGTTGTCTCACTTATGTATTTCTTGAGCTCCCAACTTCGTTCTCGAGGGCGATTCTAGCGTAAAATATTTTAAAAAATGAAGCGAGATCGATGCGGCAGATTAAAGAGCGTAGTAGCGGGAGGATGAAAACATGCTCGCCTTTGTCTAGTCTGTGACTGGCAAGTCTTTGAACTGCTTCTGGAGTTCGCGTGAGCTTTTTTACTTGTAAGGTGAAAGCCTGATGAGCATACGGAGAATTCAGCCAAGCCAAAAATTCTTCCTAAATGATTTTTGACAGAGTTAACGAACTTACGTCAAAGGGTTCTGAGAGTCGTTATTGCAAGCTAGTTGCCCTTAGAGATAGTGCTTAACTGGCGTAGTTTTAGTTCGTAATACCACGGTTATTTTTAAGTGTGTGAGCTTTCAAACGCCTGGCAAATTAAATTTTACAACTGAGAGAAAAAAAGGGAGGACAGCAAACTCACCATTGGTTACTAACTCGTCAATTCTTCCAAGTAGGTGCTGCCGAGTCCGTTCCAGCCTGTCGAGCATGTCCGCCATTTCACGTCGTCCGAACTTCGAAAAATTAAAATGCAACTGGGTTTATTGAGGCTTTGAGTATTGGAGCAGGGTCCCACAGATGGGATAATACCCGACTTTGTGCGTCACCAAAATCGACGCAGTGTTAAATAAACGGACGTCTATTTACTGATGACAAGACTTAAAAAGGGTTTGGCGTTGGTATTTGGTAGTCGAAAAAGCTTTACTGGTGATTTCTTCCTGCGTGAGAGAGGAAAACTAAGTGATCCAGTGGCAGGAAACTGCAATTGATCGTCCATGACGATTGGTTAAAGCCTGCATCCATTATAGGTTCGAAGATGGAATTTCACTTTTGGTTAACAACAGATAGGATATTGGGAACCGTCACCAGAAGGCGCTGCTAGAAATAAGGTACTGAGATTACCTGTTGGTACACTAGTGCTCAACGACAAGTCATCAGGACTCCACGCGGTCAAAGAAAACTGGTCATGAAAACAGGTAGCTAGAGCTATTTCTGTGAGATCAATTTGCTCACTAAATATTTAACAAGACCCGCTGAATGAAATCATATGTTATGGGTTGACTGTGCCAGCAAACTTTTTCAAGGCCTTCGTAGTTATAAATTGATCAAACAGATATTTTTTAATTAAACAACGATTCGAAAAAGTATGTGTTTCGTGTAGCAAATTGTAAAAGTATTTTAAAAGGATGCTAATACCCATTTCTGTCTAAGAAACACAGAAACGGTAGTAAAATTCCACTGCGTAATTCTACAGTTATTGTACAGGAAGCACAATGATATAGGTGGCATATTTTCACGGAAAAGAAACGTACAATGAAAGGTCGCTAGACGGGAGTTCACCGATGCCGTTACGGGACATGCACCTCCCGTTGGAATTTGTGGCGCAATAAAAAGCCCACGCGCAGCCGCTTAATGACTGAAAGGAGTCTCGAGTGGAACTGGAAGGACAGAATTTTCAGGCTTTTTAGCCATCGTCAGCCAGCTATATCCAAATACAGTTTTTTTACCGCACAATGGCCTCAAACCAGCGTTTTTCAGTAATCGAGCACTATTAAGTCCAAAGTTTTGCCATGTGAACCAAGAGCAAAGTTATCCTGCTGGTTGGGATCGGGAATATTGGTCACCACGTGACTGTTTTTGGAAGTCTAGATGGAGTCATAAGGCACAGCGACATTGGCATGTCTCGTAACACAATCGCTGAGCGCACTACCAAAGTAGTTAATACTCTCGATCGCAACCAACAGCACAAAATCACCGTCACTGACTAAGAAGAGCGTTTGACTTAGTAACGCTCGATCACCAAAGAACGTGGTTTAAGGTTGCAGTCTTGGAAATCTGGGTCCCGGAAAGGATGGCAGGCAACGGCTAATAAACCAGTCTCTATTCTTTTTGTATTCTGCCTATAGTAATAGGTCGTTCTATCAATTTTCAGATCATATTCGGTAAAAGAAAGGAAAACATCCATTCTTTAAACAAAATCGGAAACTTGGAAAAAATGTGAGGAGCAATGTTGTTTCTGCGGAATCAATGCACTAACGGCTCACCTCGTCCTGTCGACTGATCCACGCAGAGTAAGAGATAGTTGGTGATCAGAGAATTCAGAGTGCTCACATTAACGGAGGGTAATTTAAAGTTATCTGATTTTCATACTGGAACTCTCACCTTTGCGAATCTGAATATTTGTCATTAAGCATAACACTTATAATTCATATTCCCGATTATATCCAACAGGACAAGGGGTCAGTGGTTCAATAGTAGGGTGTTCAACCAAACGACAAAAGATCCCGGATTATAATTTCAGGTGCCCCAACGGTGGGGTCGAGTATGACTGTCTGACGACGGCTGATAAGCCAGAAATGGCCATTTCAGTTTATCTTGTCTTTTTAGTTAACCTCATTTCGCCTATATTATTACTCACCTATTTTTGAGCGTCAAAGCACTACGGATGACGGGTTGATATCATCAACTTGAAAATTTACAAAGTAAATTTCCATTTTCTAGAAATCCTTTCTTGTACACCTACAATGATGCCTGATCCCTGGATTACGCACAAACTACAGAAACATAGAGTCAGTTGGGTGGGTAAATTTTCACGTTGGACGATAAAGCACGTGTCTGGATGTTCAGGAAGAAGCAGGTCGAAAAGCTCAAATTACTTTTTTTAAGAAGTACAACTAACTGAAACTCGAAGCATTTACCAGTTACCGTACACTGTTGCGCAGGATAAGTGGGCAGAGGGAGGACTTATAAACACTACCTGTACTTCGTTCGAGTACGGCAAAATGTTGCATTCGGAGGCCTTGTCCTGCACTGTGATAGTTATTTCGCTTCCGTTGTGATTACAATTGGTGCTACTGCTCTGCTTCAGTAGACGACGTTCTAGCTCCTCTGTTCGGGCTTGCAGAAGTTCTACCTGAAGTTGCAAATTTTCAGCAAGACTGTCGGTCTGTTGACGTTTGTCATCGAGAAGCAGGGCTGCGAGAGGTCGTCCCCCCTCAACTAGTTGACGTAGACGGTTGATTTCCGAATCCCGCAACTGCAGCTAGGTGAATATAAAAAACAATTTTCAGAAGATCATCGAAGGAAACTTCGAGAAGTAAATTGAGGGAAACTAATTAAATATGAGCACAAGTATTTTCGGGGAGCAAAGGGGAAGCGTCCTGAAAATCCACCATCCACTAAAACAAACGCGCTCTCAAAGGATCAAACCTAAAGAATTGAGTCACTATTAAACAGGCTTCCCGAGGTTCTCACTTTAAGACAATCTTATTCCGACAGGAACCTCCAACATTCCCTCACCCTGAATGAATGAGACATACCCGCAGGTGACCTAATCGGTGAGGCAAGGTGCCTTCAACTTTTTCCTATGATGAAAAATAAACTTGAAAAAGAAATATTTGGTAGAAAAAATGTTAGCAACCTGTTTCTCGAGGGCATCAAATTTCTTGGAATTTAAATCCTTGTCTGTCTCCAGAAGCTTGATCCCTTCCTCCAGCTCCTTACAGCGCTTCGATGTTGATTCTAGTATATCAATAGTCTGCAAACAAAAGGAAGATCCAGTTAAGGTGTTTTTTAGCATAGTCACGTTTCGTTTAAGTGCAAACGCATGCGATACAATAGCAAATGTATAAGCACTTTCCTCAATCAAGCTCTAATTATCACTGATTTAGCAGCTCTAATCACTTTAAAGCTGTGTTTTAAAAACAAAATTATGATTTGGACTCCGATGTTTCTGTGTCATGCCATGCATAAAGGATGCAGACAAAAGGAGAAATTGTGTTCCGAAAATGCCTAATAATGTCCTAGACAGCTTAGTGGATTAACTCAGAAATTTGGAGGAACGACCGTATGGGAATAGTACCTCGATTCTCCCCTACTCAGCTTTCCAAACAAGGTGTTCCAATTCAAGCACTTGTTTAAAAAGCCGGTCACTGTTCTAATAACAAAATGCACATCTTTCTATGTAATATTGACAGTGAAGATTTGCATTTTCGCCCAGTCGAAATCACCCTCCTGGCGGCTGAGTCTTTCCAGTCCCCGGCAGTAAACGGGCGCAAACCGGAACAAGCGCAGGAGGACGGAAGGCGCTAATCTTGGCAACCGTTGTTGTTTTCTTCACTGCGCGGACACGAGCTGGCCTGGAAGCGAGACTTTCATCACCATGCGCTGACGTCTGAATGGCACTTTGGCTTTTATTTCCATCTAGCAGGCGACCAAAGAAATGAGTTGGTTGTGGCATGAGACAGAGAGTTGGAAGGGGGAAGAGTACCGCGCCGATACACCCATGGCTGTGCGATCATGGCCGTCGGTGTGTTCAAACAGCTGCTAACAGTAAAACAAGGGCGTATTTGAGATGCTTCTACACAGAACAAACTCTCGTACGTCACGCATAAATATCTATCGCCACTCTTCCAGTTAGAACGAAAAATTTGATCGGCGGGTTTTAGGCAAACAAGGTCTTTGACTAGAAGAAATAAATCAAGGCTCACACGCTAAGAAACGATAATAACACTTATAATCCTCGAGTTGCAGCAATTTCCCATCAAAAGGTCTAGAAAGACTAGTCGGCTAGGATACACGCGTGCTTTTCAATAAATTTTCATCGGGCCAGTACATTTATATAGATGGGAACGGAGTACAAGCTAAAGACATATAAACAATAAGGTTCTATCTCTGTCATACCAGTGAGTCGTGTTAATAGGGGAGGGGTGGCGATAAAGAGACAAAATGGTTAAGCGGTAGGGGAGGGTGGAAGAGACATGGCCTGGAGGCATGCAATTAAGCTGCCGTTGGCCATGCCATCCGGAGTTTGTAAGAGGTTCTACTGCTCATGCAGATTTCAGGCTGTAACCTCAAAAGGTAATTTTCTTACAAACTCCTCTATCAAACCTACTTTACCATTGCACCCATTTTAAAAATCCCAAAAATCAACAAACCTACTCCGGACTCACGCCATCACCTGTCACGGATTTAGCCTTTAGGATATATTTATAGATTAACTTTCATTTAAAAAAAGTCAGAGAAAATTCGAAAGAGTTATTGAAGACTTCAGAAACGCTACAAAGGCGCTCTGTCCAAAATAAGGATTTTAAGAACAAAGTGTAAGGAAGGATGCTGAGCATTTTCAAGCCCTGTAATGCAAAACGGTCTCTTGGCAGCTGCTCAACCAAAACGAAAATGAGACAATTACGAACAACCTACAACAATAATCTTAAACGAACATTCACGCAGCTAGTGCCACAACAAACTATCATTTCAGGCCCGACTTCAAGTTCCCATTCGGAACGTTTGATGCTATACAAGATACCGAAAAGACGATACATAATTTCCCTTATCCTGTTTTTAAAAAATGGAAGCTTGCGGAATCAGATAGCTTTCACTTCGTGAAAATTAACTGAGGAGAGAAAGAAGGATTGCCTCGTTTTCGACACTAAACTACCAAGATAAGGTGGTTATGGATCGGTGATAGCCTTCACGATACACTCCATGCTAGTTCAAACTAAAAAGAAAGTAGGCGGCTCATGGAAATCCATTGCCAGAATCTAGTCTCGATATTCCTTACCGCCATTCTTGAATGACGAAGGATCACCTCAAATAACATGACATCTTAGTGAATTCCGTCAAGGTTAGCCACCTTTACTCAAAGTGAACGCGAATGAAGCATTGCCATCCAAAACGATGAAACCTGCCAGACAGAAGAACATAGCCGTACCCGATAGACTTGGCGGAATTAGACAAAACGCATCTATTCGCAAGGAGGCCGCAGCAATTTCGAATGTCTGGGGAATCTTCCGGGCGGCAAAATAGATGCGGCATTTAAGTCCTTTGAGAAAGATTGTTACAGTTAAACGAAATTCAGAATAAAATATGAAGAATTATGTTTAAATTTAGCTAATTCACTCAAAAGTGAATATGTTCAGGATCAAGGAAATATATTTGAAGTATAGTTATGGATATGCAGTCACGCAGCAGACGAACGGACTCATGCAAATAAAAATCATTTGGTTATAAGTGCGGCCTTTGAGGATGGATACCATTTAAACGTGAATTTTGAACTCGTCATGTCGAGTATGCTCTCATTTTGATTTATATTGTGGGGCAATACATTTTCGAACTCTTTTCCTAAGATACGCTATACGAATCGGGAAAGAAAATAAATACGCTGAATGTCTTTAAAGTTTAGCACTTATATGTAGAAGTACTATCGGGAATGGGTGATACTAAACAGTATATCCATTTATAAAATTTGCTTTTGCATAAATTTGGCAAAATGATCGTATAAATAAATCTTTGGGAGGAAACTACGACTAATTAATTACTTGGTATAAAACAACTGCCTGGAAATTTTTCTCCTGAAGGAAAATAATTTGCTCGCTATACGTTTGGTTTCAATCTATACGCTTTCTTAGCTTGTCTAAGTAAACATTGAGAATTAAATTTAGGTTACTTTATTCAGGACTTTAGATTGCGTATTTTGAGGTCATATCTACCTATGAATACGTAATAAGTAGCCATTGTTCCACCCCTACCAGCCTCACCACACCTTGTGACGCAAACCCATCCAATTTCTATGCAAGCCAAATCAATCTCTGAACCAAACCATGCCATCCGACCTTATGGTATCCGACGCACAACGCGTCCTAAAAATTCCGGTTCTGATTCGAGTCTGAGCCTATCAGTTCAACGCCCTCTAAAGTTCACCACCGCAATTATTTTCAACGAGGTATTGTCCATCCCATGGGCCGTTTGTAGCCCAAATCGTCAAGGGCACCGAACTCTTGATAAAACCGTCTCCAGCCGTCGTCATTTTCAAAAAAGCGAAAGTATGGGGGAAAACAATTCAGGATTTCCAAAAATCAAATGGTTGGCAGCATTAGCCACGAACTATGGAACAAACCATAAACCATTGTCAGGAGGTTAACCTGAAGGTCAAACAAATGCTAAAAAAGATCAAAGCAATAAGCAGTCATAAAGGAAAGATATGTGAACGCTTCACCTTCGACCGAACAGACAATTTCAGTTTCACTTTCATAGGAATTAGGGCTTCGCCCTTGAATCCTCAATCCAAACAAAAATTACAATAGAACAAACGCTTACAGTAATAAATCCGAGAAATGGAAACATAGGGTTATCGATATGTTAGCCAGACACAAGCCGCCACTACCGACACACCCCACAAAAGCTGAATATTTTCACAGCAAATGAGCAGTTGGTTTGCATTTTAAAATGTGGTCTGAAAGGACTAATCTAGTCAGGAAGTCTGTTCCAAGCCCAAGGACCCTATAAAAGGTTCCGACGGACGTCCCTGTGGATCATCATCTCTCCCGCAGCTTTAAAATGACGACGCCGCAGATGTTTCATCCCAGCTGATTTGAAGAATTAAGCAAATCTCTATCGCACACTCATGACCTCCGACAATCCGCAAAATTCAAGTGAGGTCACCGCGCAGCTGCCCGTAACCGAGAGGAAACAACCTCCAAACTTCAGCCAGTCCGGCCTTTAGGTGGTGGTGGATTAAGATTCTTGCACTTCTGTAGTCTTTACTCTGCACTTCCGTTCCAGCTGTAGATTATCCTTCTTAAACTACGGACGCCAGGTGTGGATGGTGCTATCTAAGTGTGATTGCATAAATTCTTTTAGGTTTTTCTTTGAATAGTTCTTATCAATCTGCATACCCAAGTCTTCAGCAAATAAGTCCTTTGTCGTGCTATGTTGTTACCTTTTTAAGCACTGTGTAAAATGGTTTGCGTGTTGGAGTTTTTAAGAACACTGAAGTCCTTCTGTTCCTCGACAATTGAGAAAGGCGCTGACCATTGGAGAAGGTATTGGTATGAATCATCCTCCTCATTGACGTTCTTGTACGGAGTATTAGGGTGCACACACTTCCTAACGTTAAATATAAGAACCAAGGAGCAGACCAGTTGCTCAGACGGTTTAGACTCTTGAAGTGCGTGCCTATCCGAATCATATCTGATGGCTCCACCAGTTTAATATCATCTGGTAACATGATGGTGTGTTGTAAATCCCAGGTCGTCGATACGCAGTCATTGATGTACACTTAGAACAGTAATAGCATCTAAGACGAAGCCTTTGAGGGGCTACTTAAGAAGCATAGTATGTCTTGACTTTCTAGGGTACTGGATAATACAGTTTGCAATCTTCTTATAAGAAAATCTGCAATCCACGGCGATATCTTCATTTACTCCAGACACCTTATGATCATATGCCTGTGCATTCCAACAAACGCCTCGGAAACCAATGGGTAAGAAACAAACTCATTAACCGTCCAATGCGCGAGTCCACTGCCCTGTGGAGAGCAAATAAACTGGAAAGACAGGAGCCGATTTCAAAAGTCTGAAGTCCGTTTGAGCCTGAGAGTAACTCGGCTCCCTACGGAAATCCATATCAAATTCTTCAACCATTGGATTCCATTATCTTTACAGCAAATGGAGGTAAGCAATGCTGACAATTGCTGACTACAAGATCGAGCAACACCTTGCATGTGAGGTTATTTGCCGACTTCCATCATCCGGATGGCAGCTCTTCTGATCCAAACGACGAACTGAACATACAGCCAGCGGTTTGAGAGTTCGCCGGCCAGTTCCATAAGAAGTTTGCCGGTCAATCGTCCGACCAGACGACTCGCTTTCCAGATTGAAGCAGCTCCGTCCACGAGAGGTTCCAGAAAGCATGATATCTCAAGCACTGACTCCGTTTCCAATAGCACTGCTGACGTGATCAAGCTGATATCTGCGCCCCAGTGACACCGAGGCAAAAGAACGACAATGCCTCGGATTTCGCACCTTCAATGACTCTACCAACATTCCCATCCAAAAAGCACCGCGGACTAAACCTTGATTTCTAACTCATTTTATTGACATAACGAACAACATTTCTTGGCCAATTCCTTTCCACCCGTACGATAGACCCTGATCTCGTTATTCCTTCCTCACCGCCGACCTTTAGATTACCGGGTTTCCTTGGACAACAGTCTGCCAGGCAAAAAACCCTCTCGAAACGTTCTTTCCGACCCTTCTGCCCCGGAACGGGATTCTCCTCGTTTTATTTTCTTCCTTAAACCGCCCGTTAAGCCCCTCTTATCTACCGGTGCTGCGACCATCGCTTCATTCAATAAACCGATCATTAAATAAAATACCCGCATATTTGACTTTAATGACATTGCGCAATATAAATCGTAGTTCTGATAAGAATTTATCAAAAGCTAACGTTTGCTGGGCTAAATTGCTCTTTGAATAAATAAATTGTATATTTAAGTACAGAGCGCTCCCATGATTACAAACTTGCATTGCGTGGCATACATAAGTACAACTGATAATTACAGAAGCTATGGCATGTTTTCATATTAACAGCAGAAATAATATGGTATGCATATTATCGATTCAGTACGATTTGGTAAGGTTATCGTGCGCAAAAAGAACCACGTACTTTTGTTCTCCGACTTGACAGTTTGAAAATCGTTAACACTTCGCTTTGTTCTGACTTGGCATTAAACTTCGCAACTGCACGAACGTAATTGTTTTGGAATTTTATGGAAATTCTTTCTTTTGTGCTGAATTCTTTTCACTTCCTCATTGCAAAACGATATCAAATTAGAATTTGTTTATCACCTTCGTCGACTTGATAAACAGCTTCTCTACACTAATAAATTTTCTTGTCAACTGCCTAGTGAACGCGTAAAACCTCTTTGAAGATCTGAAGTTATCCAGACCTTTGACTTCTACAAACGGCTGAGTCGTTCCTGAATATTCTTCCTATCATTTATTGTTTTTGTGAAAGTGGTTTTGAACGAATAGGCGCATTTTATTGCCTGTATTGTTCTTTCAATTGCGGCGTCGTTGACCTCCGCTCTGAAATCATCGCCCCAAGCTTCTTTTGATTTTGGCCAATCTGTTCCCAAAGCCTCAGAATTCAAACGAAACAAGTTGTCATTGGATCATATATCATCTGCTTCATCAGATCAGCCCCATAAATTGTTAAAAGACACTGGTGATATTCAGGCACACGAAAACTGGATATCGGAATCTCTTGAATAATAAGCCAACTTCATTTGATCCTGCCTCATACAAGCTTCAGAAAACAGTCTCCTCGCCAGGAAAGGCGTGTCTACATTGAAAGCGAACGGAGAACCACTGGCAAACTCACTGAAGCTGGGCTGCATCATCTCTTTGCTCTGCATTAACATTCGATAGTAAATTCCGGTTCGAAAGCACTTTGTGCCTCAGCAAACTATCTGGCCTTTACAATTTGCCGCCTCGTTAAAATTCAATGCATCCCTCGTAGAGATCTTGCTGGCATGGGAAACGCAAATGTTCACGACCCGACCACGCGAGTATGCACCATATTCACCGCTTCCAGCCAGGACTCGAAACCCCAACCTTCGATTAATACCGCCTTTGACCGCCTCGATCACGCCCGGAAGCCAGCAGACAAAACAAAATAGCATACACTATGTAAAGTCAATGATCTCCTATCTTGGTAAACCGGTTTTCGATTCTGGCGTGACAAAACTTACCAGAAATACTCCGGTCACCCCTACAGACAGAGAAGAACCACAAAAGCAGCAATAATGAAGAAAGAAAGCGCTTAGACAGCACCTCCCGGCGCTAACCAACATAAATCCCAAATCCTAAACCACTGAACATTACCAAAACTGCTTCTTTAACAGCGAAGGGTCATACACCGTGATGGATGCCGAGGACTCACAACCAGAGCTTCCAATAGAAGGAGACTCCCGGATCTCCTTATCGGAAATAATATCAGTCTCATAAAATATCATAATAAAATTAATCGCTGAAACATCGATGCAAATGGAGCTGAAAACATCAGTAAGCTTGTGAAATATACCACAAGGAAACGGTAGAAGTCAATAGGTACAATATTAAGGGAAATAAAAGAGAAAAGAACGGTTACAGGGAATAAACCTCTGAGCCG